>JBBPTG010000245.1:0-35989 GCA_038093975.1 Chalciporus piperatus | reverse complement strand
ATGGATCTTTTTTGAATCGAAATTGTAGCATCTACAACTACTAGTACAACGTCTGATAGGAATACTTACTAGACCAATTATTCAAAAGGAAGGTAGAACAAGTGTCTAAAACAATATCACCAGTCCAATCGGCAGAACGCTCATCATCAGTAACATGCGGAATTAGTTGACAACTCTGCCTAATGGTTTTGAGAGGGATAATGTCACCGGGAATGGTAGGAGCCAAGTTTGAGATATTTGGAGGAAGAGAAGGTTTAGTAACTCTATACATGTTGTGGAACTTGCCTGGTGACGCCGAATGCTTATACCACTCTACGTATGCCAATGGTTCTTTTGGCCAGGTATCAGGCGCCTGAGTCAAAAGAGAAAGGGAGGAGGGAAGTTTGAAAATAACTCGCAAACGTCCTATTCGCATTCCTTTGAAAGCAAGATGTCAGATTGTTGGGTACAAATTCAAAACAGATACTATACTTACCTTGCAAACCTGTAGTCTCTGCATCGCTGGTATAAGCCACGACAACGGTATCAAACCTGCCTGGCTTGGCTTTGATGGAATCTATCCTCTCTGTACCATCAACGTCGTTACCGAGTACGTCGAGAGTGAACTTGCAGGTATGCCAAATGTCCAGTTTGTCGAATGAAAGATGGGCAAATGGAATGTTGCGGCGGGGAAGAGCTTCATCAGCGGGTAGAAGGGAGTTGAGATAGGTTCCAAGATGATGATGGAATGAGGGAGCGTGATGGTTCTTTTGGATGCTATTGATAGTTTGGCCTGGGACGGCTGGCTGACGAGCGATCACCACGCCAGCTCCAGAAGTTTTTGGATTGAGTGGTTCCTCCTGATCATCCTGAAGGTCGTCTTGAGTCCTGTATTCGACGTAGCCCTGAAAAAGACTGATTTTCTCTTGTCGCTCCAGCCACCGGGTCATTTGTGGAACTTCATTTCTGAAGTTGGAGGCTCGCCAGCCTTCCTTGGCCATGTCTATATGGAAGCGCTCGAAAGCTTCCGTGTTGTAGTTGTCCGTGGTTCCGAAGTATCGAATAGAGTCGGCGTAATGCACGAGAGAATGGAACTTGGGGATATTGAAATGTTCTCGGATGCCCAGCCCATTTTCCCCAGCGAGGAAAATCTCTTTATTCTCGTGGAAGAGACTGAGCGATTCCTCCATCCATTGGAGGGAATCATCGTCGTGGGTGGGGTATTGGGCTATGTATATGAAGTCGAGGAGGGCGCGGTAGGAGGTGATGACCTGGGAGGGGACTTTACCGACCAGGACGCCCAAGAGAATGCGGGCCATGTCCTTTCTTTCTTTGCCAGCGATTTGAGACAGTTTGGACCACCCATTGGTAAAGTGACGAACGCCGAAACAAGGAGGGAGAGTGCGGATTCGAGAATCGAGCTCCTTGGTGTCCATGAGACTGGTGCACCAGGATGTGAGGTACTTGACGATCCCATGGTATAGTTGGTGGAGAACGTCGGGCGTGATGGAAAGATGAATGTCGCAGAGAGGGAATCCGTCCCAGAAAAGTCGACTGACCCCACCAGACAGCAGCGCAGCTTTGCAAAGGTCCAGGTAATTGGAATTGGACGTGGCCTGTGCCATGGCGTTCCTTATGGTATCGGCAGTAGATTTCTGAGTGCGAGGTGGTCCAGGAACTCTCTCTTCCAGCTCATCCTCTGTGACGAGACACTTGGCGCATGTCCCGTACTTGGCGCAGGTCACCAGACACTGCTCGGGATAGTCGGCGACGTACGCAGCGAGGATTGGATGAACTCGCCTGACTTTCCCATCTCCTCCCGCTATCTCCACTCCTTTCTTCCCTGCCTCTATCAGTGGCTCCAATATTTCTACCCCAAGGGCTATAAGAAGCAGCCCAATGAATACATCTGCATTCCAACGACCTCTTTCGAAGGGTAAGTGAATTATATGACTCACCTGTACTCTCTAACGCTGAACATCAGAGCACTTGACATACGCAACGGTGATGGAAGCCTGATGGTTTTCATTTGTAACGCCATGCCCATGCGGCTAAAAGAAAATCTTGCGGCCAAACTCTCCGCCTGTCTGGACGATGACAATCTTTGGCAACACCGCAACAGCAGAGATGGCGCACCCTTCCACTGCCTGCACTTCTCCTGGTATAATCGATACACGACCAATGTGAGTGACTAGACACTAGTATTGATCTTGACGACGGATTTTGGCTGCTTAGGGAGAAGGAACACCGAGTGCTGTCCACCCTCATGAGCTTGAGCGAATGGACGTCTCGTGTACGAACACATGGCAGTTTCTGCCCTACATGTCCCGGGATTTCGACCAGAACAAACAGCTTTATGACGATCTCTCCATGGCTTTCAAAGATGTATTTGTGTGGATTGAAGACGTGGTAAGTCACATTCGTCGATAAGGATAAACTAAAGCTCTGAAACCAACAGTTACGCTTGAACCTGCCTGCAGAGTACAAGGCGATGATAGAGATCGTGGAGTCCCTTCCGGGACAGCCAGGAAGTCTGGTCTCGCCGTTCATTTCATTCGTGCTCAATATCAATGTGTGCACGCAAGGCCACCGCGACGTCGGCGACAAGAGCCTTTGCCTGGTACTTGCCATTGGCAATTTCATTGGCGGTGGGCTTGCCCTCAAAGAGCCGGGTTTGGTGGTAGAGATGGGAAATGGGGATTTCGCGGCCTTCCGGTCTGACAGCACAACCCACTTGAATCTCTACTACGAGGGCACTAGGGCATCATTCGTGTTTCAAAGCGATCGGGCGTTTGATCGGTGGAAGGAGAACAAGAATGGTTGGTCCTTCAGCGACTTTTTCCACTAGACTCAGAGTACTTAAGTCTAGTCCATTGTATCTTTGATGATTAATCGTTGACTTGGTGTCATTTTTTGTTTCTGTCTCAGTGAGCTAGGCGCGCGTACCTCCGATGACGCCGGAAATAGTTTTCCATTCAATACCCCTTAGGTTCCAGATCTACACTGGTCTTCTGATCGCCGTTGGGTCCAGGCCTCCCTGCATGTATAATATAACGCTACGGCGAGAGTTCCCTTCATTCTTTTCTCATCAATCCACTTCAACCCCCTCTACAACATACACTTACCAACAACATGGCAGGCCCTCAGACTAGAAAAGAGACCCGTGGCAAGAAACGCCCCGCTAGCCCTTCACTTTCCCCTCCCCCTCCTGCGCAGCCTTCTAAACGTCAGAGAGGTAAACGACGCAACTCACCGAGCCCACTGAGTCCCGCAGAGGCCAAGGCTGTGAAAAAACTGGAGCAGAAAGAGAAAGCGGCAGCAGCAGCTGCATTACTAGAGGAGGAAAAACGAGGTAAGTATCCATGTACGATACAAATACATGCTCAGCATGCCGGCCAGCTACTCGCAAGAGGGTGGCACGGCATCTCGCTCAAGAGGAAGCTGAGACCAGCCAAGAGGACGCTGACGGTGAGGACGCACAATCATCCCCCCGTGTCAAACAGCGCAGAAAGGCCCGGGGAGAGGTTTCTCTCTCTCTTCTTGATGCGCTACTTGGTGATGGCGATGATTTGGAGGTGGGCGAGAAAGATACGGAGGAAGGCGAAGTTGATGAAGACGCTGACGCCGGAGAGCATGGACATGGGCATGATACACAGGACAATGCCCAAGTCAACGCTGGGGATGCCAATGAAGGTGCAAAAGCACCATCTCCAGCCCAGGCGACGGTGAAGGCGAATGACGAGGTATTTGTTTTTTCTTAGCTCCACAAACATACTGACTTGAATCTCACTCAGATTATTCGAGGGCCGCAAGAAGACGATGAAAAGAAAAATGATACCACATCAAAAGGCGTCCCAGTATCCAAGGGACAGAAGGTCAAACTTGGGACGTTCGAATGCCCAAGCACCAACAAACTTGCCAAGCTAGGTCACGGCCTAGTTCGCCAGTATATCTCACTCACTCACGGATTTCCTATGGGCGTTCAGAAGGAGGAGATCTGTTGGAAGGCATTGGTCCTGGGGAGCAAAAAAGACTCGACGCTCTCCACCTTTTTCAAGGGTATGGAGACCAACACACAACTGAAGATGCAACTCATAGACTATGTAAGCATCAATATGACCGTCTATTCTGTACTAACAAACTACATGGCGCCATATAAATAGGTTTGGGGAGGAGCTACCCAGCTCCGTGGTGAGCTCGTTGCCAAAGCACGACTCGCCGTTCCTCATGCATATGGTCTCCCCGGGGATTTGAAGGGGGAAGAGTTGTTGTTGGCGGTCAGATGGTTGGTCGACCAAGGGAAAATGTTGCACGACGGGTTGAATATCAAGGTAAGTGACATTTACCGGCAATACCTGGTCATTCTGAAAAAGTGTGAAGGAACGCACCTGTGAAGGTGACACATGGAGCCATCCGATTTTCCCCCAACTCATCAAGGCTCAGTGGTGGGGACAACGAGGCCAGGGTACGCTTTTAGGCACCGGGTCCACCAATCCTTACCTCAATGCTCCCATCCCTCAACTGGCCTTGGTCGCCACTGCCGTATGTGTTGCTCATCCTACCATTCACACAACTGATGTAATACATTGTTTATCAGATCGAATGTGTTCTTTCTGGCTTGAGCAATGGCACTGTGATGGACTTCAACGATTCTGTGTTCCGCCCAAGGTATATAAACGTACACACTCTCAGGCTTGACTGAATGGTTTCATTAGATTCGAGTATTACCTTGAGATGCTGAAACAGTTTAATGCAAAATGTCCCAACTATCTGGCCAACGTGGTTCAAAAGAAAATCCAGGAACATACCGGGTAAGTGATATTCTTTGTCAAAATTGTCAAACTGACGACGTCCATCATGATTAGTTTCCAAGAGGCGAAAGCTGCTACATTCACATTTGATTTCCAGGCACTGGAGGACAAGGCCAATCCACAAGGCCAAGTAGAGTAGCGTACATACATTGTTGAGGCCGCCATTGAAATAAATTGACATTTTAATGTCTATCACTTTGTGAACAAATCTGACTAAAGAGTGAACAATGGCATAAAATGGAAAAGCTAGTGAGGGTCTAAGGGCTTTGCAATAGTAACACAAAGGACCTATATGAACTGCCAGCCTAGCTTTATATCTTCCTTTTGATGAAAATTGGTTCAATAATGACGCCCTTTATAAAGGGACTTGTTGCTTTTGGCCATTTGGGACATTTGTGCAGAAAAGGGTCAAAAACCATAAAAAAGATACATAAGGCATAAAATTTCAACAAAGGGCTCACTATGGTATAGGGGTATTTTCCTGATGCATCAGTGTGGCATCATCATTTCTGGCCTGTTCTTCGGCGGCTGATCCCTCCGGCAGCTGGTGTTCTCTGCGCAGCCCTTGGGCCAATGGTCTGTTGGCCCAGTTGATTGCTTGCTCCACTGGATTGTGGCCGACGACATTATCATCAATGTATTCCATGCCATGATCATGAAAACCACTCACAGTGATCGAACGTCCCTGTGAATGGTGTATTTCCTGTCGCCATGTCCTCAGGATTTCTACCTTGCCAGTCATGGGCTGCAATCCAATGAATTCTTCTGCCCTCATAGGATGCCACGAGGTACTTACACAGGTCCAGCTCGTCCAGAAGTCTATTTTCGTTTTCCCTCCGATCATTCAATGACATGATAGCTGGGATGTCAGCCGATGCAATATTCTGCTCATCGGCCTTGGCTGGATCATGGCCTGACAAGGTAAGAAAATGTGTCATGAAAGCCGCGTTGATAATCGATGAGTTCTAAGCCATTTCGGCCCACATCCTCTGGCCCCTGGTTTGATACATTGCCCCTGATTCGGCTGACCTCTGTTGAAACCATTCAGCCACCCTTGCTGCGTCGGCACAGACTGTCCTGATATCCTCCTCCGAGCCATTACCCAAAAGGATTCGAACGGTTCTCTCGGCCGATACGATGTGGTTCCACAAAGGCATTCTGGGGACCTCCC
Source organism: Chalciporus piperatus (assembly GCA_038093975.1). NCBI lineage: Eukaryota > Fungi > Basidiomycota > Agaricomycetes > Boletales > Boletaceae > Chalciporus > Chalciporus piperatus. The sequence goes on along the minus strand of JBBPTG010000245.1, from coordinate 30,028 downwards.
AGAACCAGCTCAATGGGAAGCCATCTCTGGGGCCGTCTGCTGGCAAATCTTGCAGAGCATGTTCTCTGATACGACCGAAGGTCTCTGAAACGGATTCATTGACCTCGGCTGTTCGGGCGATCAGGCCAAGTTGCCAAAGAACATCCATTGAAGCTCTTACCAGCAGCCGATGAATCCTGTTGCCTCAAAGGTGGCATGCGGAATGTGAACTCTGTTCTTGGCATTCCTGCGGCCATGCTATCTTCTGTCGAGGAAATGTCATCTGAATCCCTCCCAGCATCTTCCTTGACATACCTGAAGAAGAATCACCACCTTCACTTTCAGAGATATCAGCTATGATTGGTTGTGAATCCCTCGGAGAATCTGCAGACATCCTTGTGTCTGCGCTGGCCGATGATGATTCACTTGAAGTTGCCATTCTCTCGTCTTCGCTGGATTCCGGCTCTGTGTCATTGTCAAATCCTAAGTCACTCAGGGGTCAGTGTTCCTAAGATGATTTTCGGCTGACAGCTTACCTGTGAATCTTACTTGCTTTGGTGCCATGTGTATGTTGCAAAATAGTCAAGGACAGACCAGGGGAGATAGAACCCATCGGCTGAGCCTAATCAGATCAATCAGATCAACAGCACCTGAGACTTCCAGTTTCCCATGTCACCTGCTCCCTATGAGAATTCAAGTACATTTCCAGCTTCGCTCACCCAACTTGGACAAACACATTACATCACTTTCTATAGCTTTTATTCTCGGCCGTCACTCATCCACAACCTTTGAACACTTCATTTGATCTTGCCTCTCTAACACCCTGCTCGTCACCTCTTTTCTACTCGCTATCCATACCAACATGATGTCTGCTCAGAAAGCCAATGCCTCTGCTCAAGCTCTTGCAGAGTTCATCAAGATCACCATCGAGGCCATTATTCAAAGTGGCGAAGGCCGAGAGAGCCGCCTGTCAAGCTCGGAGTTGGAGGCTCGCACCCAAGACTGGGAGAGGAGATTGGATTCGATGAGGGCGGCACTGGTGCGTCCAGACTACTCCCTCCTACCCTAACCTATGCTCATCTTTCTCACTCCCCACAGCATTGTTTTCGCCAGATGGCTGAGGCTGCCACCATCATCCCTCCGATCCTCATCACTGCTGACATTCGGATCCCCAGCCACACCAACGTCAACAGCAATGAGCGGAAACAGCTCTGTCGATTTGGATTCCAGACTACTCAGATTTCATGCGTGTGGTAGCGGTGTGCGCAAGAGTAACGAGCGAAAACAGCTCGACGAATTTGGATTCCAGACAGCGGGTGGCAAGAGTTTTGGATTCCAGACACGTTCAGGGATAACACCCTAGTAGAATAGACACTAGTGACAGCGTTCTTGACGCGATGTGTCGGTGACAACGATGATAAAGTCGTAAAGCTGTCTTTCAAGCTTGCTGACGACGATAGGGACAAGGGAATATGCGGTGACAGCATAACATTCCGTTCCACTCGATGGAAGGGGTAAAAACGCGACGGGACTGCAATGATGTTTGACATCATGTTCGACAGTTGTTAACTGAACGAAAGCAGTTGAAGTGTCGTGAACGCGGTAAACAGAAAATCAAGTATCCAGTTCCACTCGATGGAAGGACAGAGGATGCGGCACACTGATAAGCGGCAGGATTGCTCGACAAGTAGATACCTACTGTCAGCGATGACAAGGCGCGAAGACAGCGCAGGTACCCACTTGTGATCGACAGTTGAGTGGCGTACTGGTGATGAGACGACTAAACAATAAAGTCGTAAAGCTATCTTTCAAGCTTGTAGGTGTCGAGGGAGACGAAGTCGAGCGGCGGCGGCTCTTGCATGTGAGTTGCGATAACTCAGGGTGTTGATCTTCTAAGTACTGCTAGAGTACTGCGTGTTGATTGTCCAAACCGGTATTGAAGACCAAGTGAGGTTCAACAGATCGTAAAGCTATCTTTCAGGCTTCGCGGATGACGGCGACGGAAAGCGCAACAGAGTAGACACTCTAGTTGCCGGGGAATAGTTGCAGAGCAACGGTGACGATGTACACGGTAGAGGTAGACACTCTAGCAGAGTCGCAAGACAGCGACGACGATGTACGCGGATAGGGATGTGGGGTGACGACGACGACGAATGGGTAACAGAAACTGGGCACTAAATGCTGACCCATGAGAAATGAAAAGCCAGAAGGCGAATTCGTGACGTCAACAGGTGATCACGCGAACCTGGATCATGTGTACACGCAAAGGCTATTGGCTATACCCAAGCGATCTCCAATGATCAAAGAGCCCCTTGTGCACTATGGGGAACAGCAACATTATCCCGTTTAGAACGGTGGACAGCCGTATGTGCAGCAGTGGGAACAGAGTTGCTTTCTCCGAGCGTGTCACGTACGCCAACGGTCAAACGACCAACTCTTTAGCCCTAGAGTCCGGGCAGTGTGATCAAGTTTATCCAAGTGTCATGACGCAGTCATCAACACTAGGTAGTGACTCTTTAGCTCACGACCAAAGCTAGGTAGGTCTGAGTATGTGGCGACGATGACGACATGTTGCGGACGCAGCAACAGTGATGACGATATGAGCTGGCTAGCGGCCTCGACAGTGACAAGGATGGTGAGCGTGACGACAGCGCAATAGATGACAGAGGTAAGCACTCTGCTGGGTTGTAAGACAGTGACGACGTACTGTTGCAATAGCAGCAACAATGAGCTCGATCTCGATGAGCGTGTACGCGAACAATGGTGATGAGCTGACTGGCAGGCTCCACGATGTTGACAATGATGAGCTGACTTGCAAACTCGACAACGACGACGACGATGACGTCGGATTTGCTGACCGAGTTATCTTCAGCGATGAGGACGATGGTGAGCTGACTAGCAGCAACGACGATGAGGCGCGAACAAGCAGCGCAGGTACCCACTTGCGACGACGGTGCAGATGGCGTACAACGAGTGCGGCAGTGACGAGACACTGAGGCAAGGTGAATGTTAATAGTCTTGTTCTAATGAAACGACTCAACTCAATCAAGAGCTAGCGCTATCATCAGACAACATGCCACCCTTGGCAGCACATTTTCAAGGCACTCTACCCCTGTTGGAGTAGTTTTTTATGTTCGTGCTAACCGGCCTGGAAGGTATTTTGCGCCTATTGTACATACATAGTAGTCTAAATAGAGAATATCTGTCAACTTCAAGCCCCTCCCGGAGCTCCAGAACATCCTGTCGACTCCGAGAGTTACTTCACCAAAACTTCAGTGCATGTTCTTCAGTGCTCGTGCTGTTTCCATTTTCTTCATATGTTGATCCGCACGACCTCTGCAAGACTCCTTCGTGAATGTAGCACAAAGTTCCGTAGCCGCCGAACAGATTGCCATGTTCAGGCACCATCCTCGTCTTTCTTTTTGTTCTTCCGCTCCTTCACTTTTCGCGCGTACCTTACAATGTTATTTCATACGGTTTGTGAAATTTGAACAGAGTGTATCCAGACGCTCCTTCGCGTCTTTGTAACACAACAGTCCCCATCTGAATTCCACCAGTTTTATCTCGGAATTTGAACACGGTTTATTCAGAAATGGACGATCTGCTACTGATTACACCAACTCGGACACAATCAACGCCTTTTTTTTGTCCTCAGCGTACGCTTCGCAGCGCGGGCCCCATCCGATTCCCGCCCCTTTGTATCGTCCTGGCGGGATTCAAGTTTTAGCGAGGCACACGGAAAAAAAAGAAACAACACACCGCGACCATTTCGTCCTCAGTCTTTGGGAGACATTCCGATGTTGAAACCATTTCCTCCTCTGAGTCGGCCTTGAGGTCACGTTCCGCAGTGGAATGCTCCGTGGCAGCGTTATCACGACCATAGTGGTCGTCGCCGTCAATACTCGCCTCCGAAACCACAGAATATTCCCTGACATGTGAAGCGCGTGCCACAGATCTTCCTCGTTGTGGGTGCTGCTCAATGTCAAGTTGAAAGGACTACGAGGACAATGAGTTAGGCGGAGCTCCTCGACACTGTGAAAAACATACCGTCGGGGAGTGTGTGTTTTGAGTATAACGAACAGTGAGGTCCACCGTCGATGGCACGAGCATGAGGACCACTGCGCTAGAACTACGCGGCATAGTGAGAATAAGCACGAGTGGGTTGGAATAAGTCCAGCTTTCCCACCGCATACCCGTATATGTGAGTATCAGCTTGAGCGAGCACGATCAACAATCTACATACAAGGAAAGTACATTGCATTTTTGAGTGATCCGCGCTATCCTATACAGAGGACCGATGCTTGCGGGATTTGATCGATTTGATCCCTGATCCACTGCATCGGAGAGCGCGCATCCTCTGCGAATCCTTGATCCACTGTATCGGACCTGCGAATCTGTGAATGCCCCGATCTACCGATTCAGAGAACTCCGAGGACTTACAATGTGAATACGACCTAGAACAGAAGGGGCTTCGTGGTGGCTCCTTTATTTAAGGTCCTCGCGGCTCAGAGTCTCCACGAACGTCCATTCGCTCTACGCGCCATGTCCCGCCAAGCACAACTCGGTGAGTTGCGTTCGTGCTTTCCAACGTCCTTACTGACCTTCTCGACTCTACAGATGCTATCTGTGCATTGCTCGTAGGGCTCCAACTGAGTTCAACTGAGGCAGCGCAGTTACGTTCCGTTGTCAGCGACTCCATCACTGACACGTCGGCGGATGCTGGCAGCCTGCTCCCCAGCGAAGAGGGCATCAGTGGGAACGCTGGTCCCACTGATTCTGATTCCACCGCGCAGCCTGCCATTACCCTCAGTCCCCCAGCCATCGTCCCCCAGCTTCTTCAGGGCGTTGTCGACACTCCCACCATCGTCGCTGTTGACCAGCCTGTGCCCACCCCTGTAGAGATCAACGGAGCCCTTACCGTGCTCCCTCACCTTCCGATCTCCATCATATCCACTGGGGGTGAGGTCCGCTATCAGCAAACATATCGTGGATTCAACTTTGATGTTCCGAGGGCCGGTTCCGCGGGTCCGTTTTATGTGGTAACACGTGGGACGCGAGTTGGTGTGTTTTCTACCTGGTAAGTCCTCGCTAGTTTGATATTATGTTTTGCTGACCGTTCCAATGCAGGCAGCATACATCTGGCTTGGTGGTTGGCATCAGTCGTGCGTGCTACACCCGCGCGACGTCCCTCCACAATGCCCTCGTTCGTGTCCTCAATGCTGTCGATCTAGACGAGGCCGAACTGCTTGCGTAGATGTAGTGTCCTGTGGGTGTTTTGACGTATCTTGTACATGTGTTGGTGATCGGTTGTATGTCATTGTGATCTCCCGTCCACATTGCCAATATATATTTGTTTAATCGTAGCGGCGCCAGGTCGCCCAAGTCCCCGACTCCGATGTGGATTGCACCCGACAGAAACCGAAGACGCTCCGCGTTCAATTCTTAAGTAGGTAGCACATAAGACAAGCTTCGTTACCTGTATATGCACTTTTCAACAGTAATTCTGTCGCGCGTCCACGAGTGGTGTTATCATAGTTTCTTCATCATCGGTACGTCACAAATGTCACTTGTGTCACTGCTTTTTTCTTTGAGCACAATGACATCATGCTCAAACGGAAAAGCATTCGGGACTCGGATTCAAATCACGTGACCGTTACTGAGCCTGTGAGTCACATGCAACCGGGTCACGAGCTCGGTTCACGTGATCACGTTTTGCGCAGAGTCACTTGCAGATGGGAAAGTATTCGTCTGATACAAAACCCTCCTCCACAAGGGAGTCGGGGAAGCGACGCAAACTATCATTCAACAGCCCTACGGGCAACCGTTACAACGTGTCACGATGTACTGCGAAGCTTCATTAGATAAGCCAAGTCACATGACTTGTGGTTGAAAGGGTCCGTGTGTTTCTCCCAAGCGACTGAGGGATGGCGGCGCGGGCTCCAAAAATACAAGAATTACTACTGGTGAATACGACAACAAAACTACGCAGATGTGGCAAGATAATGACGTGACATACACCAACGTACAGTGATTACGCACGAGAGGGGGGCTTGGCTGGCATGTTTGGTGGCACAGGTAAATGAGGAAGCGCAGAGGGTTGTGTCAGTTCTGGGTAGTTGGGATACATGGATGGTTGACCCATCGCATCAGCACCGGGAACACCTGGGTACATGCCATGCCCGATCAAGTTACCACCTCTGAACATGGCCATGCCATATGGGTCATGCGAGTCCAGCCCAGACGAGTTTTGGCCGTCATGATAACCCCCAGGACGGTAAAACATACCCTGCGGGGCACCAAAGAAGTGAGGGTAGGGAGGAGGGTATGCGCCGTTTGGGAAGAAGTAGTTGCTCCCCATGGCAGGGGGCTGCGAATGCTCGAGAGGCGGGTGTGGCAGACGTTGCTGATCTGGCTGGGTCACTGCCGGTGGAAGCTTTCCGTCCGTGTCGTGGACAACAGGCCCGGGCGGTGGTACCTCATGAGAGGCAGGTGCTGATGGTTCATACGACGGAGGCTGCGACGATGCCGTCGGAGGGTTATGCATGACCTTTGGCTCATCCGATGCGTGGCGTTGGGGGCGTTTAGGGGATGGAGATGGTGGTGTAGTGGGAATGACTTCAGCGGGCGCTTGGACTTGCTTCTTTAGCGATTCTGAGACCTGGCGCTCGGAGTCACGTGAGGGCCCACTGGCTTGGAAAACATCTTCAAGTTCGTCATCTAGAATGACTTTTCGGTGGATGACTCGAGGTTTAGGACATGCTAAAATATAGTTAGGGTCATTCTGAGCGAGAGGAACTGATGAGGCTTACGTTTTGGGGCTTCCGTGGATGATTCATTCGAACTGGGGACTGAGCGAACAATGAGAGCAGTAATGGGTTGGATGACGAGTGGGAGCATACCAGGAAGAATGTTGCCCGAGACGAGTTCCTCATCGGAGGACACGAGGACCTCCTCCAGGGGAATTGCCCGGGCCTTGCCCTTCTTGACCTGCGTGACCTTTGAAGCCTTCGACACCTCAGTGGACTTTGCCCGTTTTTTGGCGGCATGCTCGGAAGGTACTTCGAGAGTCGCCGCTTTCCGCTTCTTGAGTACATTACCGCCTTCGTGGACCTCGGAGGCCTCTGAGTCTGAGCCGTCGTCGTCGCTGCGCATCTCCACAGGGATATTACTAGATTTGGTGCGGCGAGAGGGTCCAGCGAGGTGCTTTATTACAGCGCCGGGAGAGGACCCGTCTGAAATTTCAATGTACGAGGGGAAAGAGCGCTTCTTGATACGCGTGGCAGCACTGGAAGTGCTTGGCGGCAGCCGTGGAAGTCCTGTGTGCTTGAGCTCGCTGGCACGGAACATCTGCCGCCCACGGGAATATCGAGAGCTTTGGGGGGGCGCTTCTTCGGTGATGACCGGGAGCTGACCGCTCACGATTGCAGCTGGGTCCTCTGTGAGTGGTACGACACAAAAAAATGGCATGAAGAACTTACCGAGCTCCCGGGCACCTGCGACCCGCCGGATAGTGACTTTCTTCGCTCGCAGAGCAGATGCCAATATGCGTTTTTGTGGTAGTGACAGGTTGTTCAATCCTTTCGTACGAGTGGTCCCTGGATTTGATTGACCAGGCATCGGAACATCGAAGGGATAGCCCTCAATGACAAGCCCCTTGTCAACCAAAAATGGAATAAGAGTTTTCCAAGGAAAGTTTCCGCCGAGTAGTTTGGTTGTGTCTACCCGGCAGTTACCTGTGTGAGGTGTCAGTCAGCGATCGCAAATAAACGGCGGGGACTCACCAATAAGCCGCGTGATGGATGATTTGATGTAAGCGGTGGGGTCGACACTGTTGTCCAAGGAAACATCGGAGTCGTCGCCGTCTACCACTTGGATGCGGCATTTTCAGCGGTTTTGTCCTCAGATTGAGCTGGTGCTGGGTCCTGGATGTTGGCGCCAGGTGCATCTCCGTCATTTCCATCAGCGGCGAAGGCATCCTCTACGACTTGCAAGGATGCAACATTACTTACTTGACGTCAGAATGTGACTTACGTAGATTATGTCATGGACTTACTATACGTGTGCCTTCAGATGCCCAATGATTGTATCTGGGCAGGCTCGGCAGCGAGTTTCCCAGAACTGTATATCCTATGGATGAGGATAATGACAGAGCTTCGGGATGGAATGAGCGTACCTCATCAGCACTGGGGGTTGTATGGGAGTAACCCAGTGATGCATCCTCGTTGACAATATTACCACACAGGACAATAGCGGCTTCGAAGCCTTGCCTGTTAGCTGCTGTGTCCAGCTGCAGGGAGTCAGCCAGGGCTAAGCCTCGCTAGCAGAGAACATACCATATCACAAATCTTGCGGCAAAAGCGATTGAAAGTCTGAGTGCATTGAGCGATGGTCTGGTTGGTCTTCGTCATTTCTGTGAGCTCGTAGATCTCAAGGATGTCCTTCCAAACGTCGCCGTGGTCGATGATAAACTGTTTATAAGCACGGCTTACGACAGAAGGGCTGCCTATGTTACGAACGCTCCATTTCCTTATCCTAATCATCCCTACATTCCATTACGCTTACTAGGTTTCTCTTCGTTTCTTGGACTTAGTCGTTTCACTTTCTCTTCTGTTATCTTATCTTATCGCATCACGTGACTTACTTACATAAGCTAGGTCTAGACCTTCGCTTACTAACTGATGACTCACCGCTCACTCGTCAGCATCAGTCAGCATTACTCATATGACTCACACTTACTCATTCCGCAGTAGAGCTAGTTACGCCATTGGTTAGTAGTCAGTATGAGTCATACCCAGTTACCTACGATAAGGTTTAGCCACAACATGTACAAACATTGACAATAGTATATAAACCCGGGTCAACAAGCACTGGACTCCCCAGTCTTGTTCTCCTGGAGTTTCCTCATCGAATCTCAGCCAAGTACATCGGCTCGCTATTGTCTAGTGTGAGTCTTAGCTCTTAGTTGAGTTGAGTCGTTTCAGCCTATGACGATCGTAAGTCAATGCTGGCAAGTCATTATGTGAACTTACTAGGCTCGTCTGGAGGGACGTCAAGGCGCCCACGTTCCTGTTCCTCGTGGGCTTTGAAGTAAGCTTGGTAGATGTTCCAGTGGTTGACACCGTTGACGATGCGACCCCTTGACTTGTTCCAGCTATCCACGATTTGTTGATGAGTTAGAGAAACTTGACGAGATACATGGTCAACGATGGTATCCAGCTCCACGTAAGCAGCCTCGAGTAGAGCCAGTGTCTCCGCAGAACGCCGTCCACCAGACGGTGTGGAAGGGGTTGAGGGGATTGATTGAGATGAATCCATCTCAACGTTGACATCATTATTGAGATCACCCGCTTCATATGTGGGATCCGATGGCCCGGCGACGAGAACGGGGGATGAAGGTCGCGCTTCCTGTGGGGTGGGTGGGATAACACGAGTGGCGTGAATTATTGGGCGAACAGTGATTACGTCCACCGAGGCGGGCGAACTAGGGATTTCCCCACTCGGAGGGTCAATGGGTCTGGTCTCGTGCGTAAAAGGAAGTTCATGGTTAGAAGGAAGAGGTTGCGAATATGAGCCGGAAGGTTTGCGAGGACCAGCAGGAGGCGCAGGCAGAATTCGTGCAGCTTGCGGGACAGAGGGTCCAGAAGGTGGAATGGAAGGGAGAGTAGTTGAGGAAGTAACCGTTGAAGGCGGATAAGAAGCGGGGACAGCGGATGGAGGACGAGAAGGAGGGACAGTGGATGGAGGATGAGAAGGAGGGACAGTGGATGGAGGGCGAGAAGGAGGGCCCAGTGAAGAGTTGTAATTGACCGAAGATGGGGGAACGATTGATAGAGCCAATGGATAACGAGAGTTTGAGGCCAATGAGGGGTGATTCAATCCAGTGGAAGGCACGAGAATAGGATGCGGGGTGCGATGACCAGGGTCATCAGAAGGTGAAAGTGAAGGTTGTATGGGGGGGAATGTGCCAGTGGGTTGAGTGAAAGCCAAAGGAGGGAGGGGTGGCAAGGCGCGCGGTGCATTGCTAGGGTTAATTAGCATAGTATCCTTACTCTGAGATCCCTCAGTAGAGCCCCCAGCGTCCGAAGAGACCTTAGCCGCAGAGGTCTGAGCTGCCGCTCCAGACTTTGATCGGCGGCCTTGGCCTTTGCGCACGACGTTAGAAACGCCATCTGCGCGTGGCGGTCGAGGGCGGAGACGGCTAGGTGTTTGCAGGACAGGTGTGGGACTTCGTCGGGGGCCTCCTCCTATTTGCTCGATTGCATAAACAGGCTCTGGATATGTGGGTGGCTGCTCTGTCGTCTGAGCAATATCGCGAGCATGAGGCATTTCTAGACAATCGAGCGGTGAATAAACGATAAAAATTAAACGATGATAAGTGCATACCAATAAACTTGAAGGCACAGTAACCTTTCTGTGTCGAAGATGTCGATGGACGTACAAGGTCAAATCTGGGACGAGACGATTGAGAACCAAAAGATCAGATGAAGTGGACCTTACTTGAGCCACAAAAAAGGAGTCGCACACGCTCGGAGCGTCGACGTGCGCCAAAGGTGCGATTGACGCACAAGGTCAAAGCTGGGACGAAACGACTGAGAACAAAAAAAAATCGGATGAAGTCAAGCTTACCTGGGGTGCAAAAAAGGAGTCGGACACGCTTGAAGCGTCGACGTGTGCCAAAGGTCTGGTGATTGAACTGCACGGAGCGGAGAGGGAGCGAAGGAGCGTTTTACGAGGATGTGGGGAAGCACCCAGAGGTTTGGGGAGGACGAGTGAGAGAGATACGGAGATGATCGTCGCCAGAGTCTGAGGCCATCCGACGAGCTTTTAAACATTTCAGGAGAACGAGGAAGCCCTCGATCGACAGATGAAGGATATATGAGACGTGGAAGTCACTGTCAGCGACGAAATAGAAGAAGGAAGAGGTCGGGGCGGCTGGGAAGCCTGCAGAAAAAGAGATGTACTTACTTGTTGGGAGCCTCACACAAAACGAGCAGAGTCCATGGGGTTTGCGTGAGGCTCTGCTGCTGCTGCACGGAAGCTTGACGCGCGAAGACCCTTACCCAATCACCATCCGAATAATGGTCCCGCTGACGATAAGCACACCGGTAGAGATTACCGATAGCCGTAGCCAATCACAATCTGAATAATGGACCTGCTGGAAATCAGAACGACATAGATTTAGCTTGTTGCTCAACGAATAAGGAGTTCTTGGACCCGGAATGTAATGAATTTCAGTCCTTTAACCACCTCATGAAGAATGTATGCATGAACACTTAGTGCGACAACCAGACTTAACCATTGAAACCCACACGAAGCCATACGAAGCCATAGTGTTACATACTGATATACTCCTTAGATTCGGACTTTACAGTTGGGTCTGCCTACAGGAGAATAGACTCTGCATGGGACGACAAGCAAAATATCAAACTCTCGCCGAGAAAAACGCTGCTCGTCGACAACAAAAATGTGCATACAATGTCACATTACGGTATGTATTTCCTGCATAATGAGTCTGGATTGTTTTCATAGATTTGATAGCAGAAGCGCCATACAATCTAATCAAAATCGACGTGCCTACATGAAGCACAACCAACGCCCGCCGTCTCCTCCTTGTCTTCCCTCTCGTCCTTGCTCGCGCTCGCCATCTCTTCCTCCCATCTACCTTCCCAACGATCTCTTGGAGCTAGCGGACACCCCACTACCGCGCTCTTTCTTGTTCAAAGAAGCGCTCAAAAGCGTTGACGACTCGGAAGAATTACTTCTCGCTGCATGGGATCACGAACCCCCTTACGAAGAACCCGAACCAGAAGATACTCTCATGGAGGCTCGGTTCACAGCAGACCTGGTAGATGTTCTCCTCGGCCGTAATCTGCGGGTCGAACATGAGAGAAGGCGAGTTTGGGCAGCAAGATGCAAAGCCGGTGAGACAGATGCAATATTGAAGGAGTCGGACGAGTTTATTATTGCAGAGCTGGAACGATGGCCTTATCGTAAGGCACAGGCTTTGGGCTGTCACACCAGGCGACACGATGAGGTAGCAAAAGCGTTGTTGTATTGGCATGCATACGTGGTACGTTTACGATACTTGGAAGGTCAGGCATTGGAAAACGGAAACCTATCATACTTGGACAGAGGGTATTGAGAGTACGAGTGCATGTAGAAAGCGGCGAAATGACGAAATATCTGCCTCTCGTAAACCCGTTGAGTCATACCCCCTAAGGACTGATGCCACAGCCGCCAAGACCCAAATTCCACAATCGAAGCCGTTTGTCTGCAAAGGAGTGATCTGCAAATACAAGGTCAGTGGAACAGCAACGAAACAGAGTCATGGGGGTGTTACCACAAGAGGACGTGCAACCCAACCCCCCAGATCAATACCGGTGTCATAGAGGCGCTCACGTACAAGTAAGAGAAGCCGGGCAATCATTTTTGTGATGTCCTGTACGTCGCTGAACAAAAAGGAATCAGAGATCCTCGTAAAACTTACCGCTACATCAGTGTTCCACGCAGAGTCCCCAAAGCTATCGAACAACAACAGTTCTCTGCGCGCTACGCGAGCAACACAGAGGACCCAATGACCTCCCCCGGATGGACGATGGATTGGGATAATCCAGGTATCTTTCCTCCAGAATTGGGTGCGTGAGATAGTACGCCAGAGTCGTTCATCGGTTGGCGAGTTCCGGAAGAACGGAAGATCATAGCTTGAGAAAACTGCGAAATGGTCGGTGTGGGGGTTAATTTCCGAGACCAAGAGGGGAATGCATCCGTTGATGCATGCATCGTTGATACAGGCAGTCAGGGACTGCAGCCTCTTGATGTCGCTGAGTTGGAAGTCTAGGCGCTGAAGGTCTTGGTGCGCCTGCGCAGTGATAATGATATGCTCGTTGATTGGCGGCGGTAGAGTGGGATCAATGGTGAGATTCTGTTATGTCTGAGCTCAAAACTTGGGTGGCAGCGCAGAACGTACCTGAGGAAGTTCCCAAATGATTGGAATGATTGGGGTGGAGATTTGGATCTTCGAATCCGTGGCTTTGACTTCTTCTTCCTCATTCAGCATCACAGGATCCTCTGCGAAGTAGTCTTCAAGCACGACATTGGCTTCGACCGCTTCGTTGGCTTCTTCGTTGTCAAATTCAGGGAGTCCGATATCATCTTCTTCGGGAACAGGATCCGGTGCTTCCAACACCGTCAGACTTACCCAAAGAAGTGAGATTGTGGGAGAGCCGCCAGAAAGTGTGGCTGCAAGAGATACTGCTTCCTTCTCCCGGCTCTCAAAGCGCGCCGCAGAAGCGAGGGGATTGACCCAGCGTGCACGAAGGCTCAGTAATTGATCGCGACGGTGCTGGAGAGATAACGAATAAATCTCATCTGAGATTTTATCAGCTTGGGAGGGGAAGGCAGTGAGAAAATCAACTCACTCCCAGGTGTACGCAACGCAAGCTCTAATGCCGCAAGTTCAGTACCGTACCAGCGGCAGAGGTTATCGGCCTCAATACCCAGGCGACGACGTTCTTCCATGCACCGATCACGCTTGAGCATGCCGCGGATCCCTTGGCGAAGGTTTTGATCTTCCATCCAAAGTGGTACCTGACCGGTTGCTGGCGTGATCCAGACGTCCTCCATCAAAGATTGGTCGGCACGGAGCTCCACAAGCTTCGTTGGAAGAGGGTTGGGGACGGGGATTAACCATGAGGGATCATGGAGCGCTTGGAGTTCACCACAATACGAGTTGAACTTGCGGATGGCGCTCATGAGGGCTGGCTGGCGTTTAGCGATCGCTTTGCGAGTCTGTTGGTGGAGCTTGGTTCCTGATGCGTGTGTCAGCAATAGAATGCGCGACTAAACGACGTATTACTTACCAAGAGGTTTCTGGCCGCCGCCGACTGCCTGATCTAATTTGTCCCATTCGAAGAAAGAACCGATGGCACGCTTTCGGATGTTAATCTTGAGATCGCGCGCCAAAAGAAGGATCCGAACAAAGTCGAAGGGAATTCCGTCCAGTTCAGGAAATATGTCCTGAACATTCAAGGAAGCATAAAGCGAGTCGACTTTGGTGATCAGTCGCGAATGGGTGCGCTCCATACTGCTGAGAGCATCCAAGACGTCAGTCATGGCGGGAGTCTTCTCGATGGCCTCTCTCGCAACCCGTATTGCACGCTCAGTGGTTTCGAGGTCGGCTTGCAACGTAATGACGGAATCAAGCTCCTTCTTCAGGCGGTTGGGGGCATCTGTCAAGCATTGGGCATATTACATACCGAATTGATTGGCGATAAGCAAGAAGCGAGCTTACGGGATCGGATTGATAATTGCACCTCTTTTTGGTCCGACCATTGCTTCGCGAGCTCTTGATGGCTGCAACGACTATCTTCAATCAGTTTGCGAGCGGTGTCCTCGTGGTCTCGGAGACCACGCCGAAGGCGACGATTGATCCAATCACCGAGGTCGTCGCGCATGTCTTTAGCAATTGCAGCCGCCTGACGGTCAATCAACCAGATTCGGCGATTGCGCTGAAAACGCCAAAAGTGTCAAAATCAACCCATTTTTGAAATTGTGAACTTACCGACGAAGAACGCTCAATGGTGATTAATTTGATCAGCCTGGACCAAAGACGTTCTGTACCTTCGCCATCCGAGAGTCCTAAGCCCACCACCATGCGGGGATTAAAGATAAGCTGGCAGGCCCACTCGTGGCCATAAGCGTGCATCACAGAGGTGGCAAAGCGAATTCGTTTGACGATCGAGTCATTGAGGATGCCATACTGAGCACGTGGTCAGATGATATTCAGGAAAGGGAGGAAACAATACCTTAGATAATGTCCGATGAAGGACACACCCGATGTCATAGAGGACAACACCCGTTGCCTGGGGTGGTAGTAGGGAGAACAAGTGAGAGATCAGAGCGACCGCGTACTTCTGTTGTTCTCCCGGAGAGTCGATATTGGCGAAAAAAAGCGGGATGTCGTGACGACAGATCAGGGCCATCAGCCCCGTGTCGTCGTAGCAGTCCGGATCGGCCTTGCGCTTGTTACCATCAGCAGCTTCGTAAGAAGTTTCGCATGAGTCGATCGCCTCATCAGGAACAACCTTCTTGTAGGTCTTCGCAGGCTTCTTGCGCTGCTTTTGGATCTGTTCGCCCATGGCATCAACTTCGGCCTTCGAAAGGAAATATGTGGGATCGTAAAAGGCAGGGCAATCGCCAGCTGAACGACGATGACGGTGGTGGAAGTTTCCGTCAGTGGCCACGTGGAAATCTCCACCTTCGGACAGGGGTCTTCCAAATGTGGTACCTCCGAAGCATGCGGGGCAACGCTGAACAAGGATGGGTGAGCATGCTCCCGGAGACAGGGAAGTGGAAGCCGTGGGACGAATAGGAGTTAAAGTCGGTGCTGAGATGTCCGCAGTACTGGAAGGGGTAGCTTTCGAAGCATTAATCTTGTTGCGGCAAAGTTGAATAGCGTCGTTTATTTGTTTCTCGACTTCGACTTGAAGAAGATCATACCACTGGACAGAGTTGGCAAGGCTGCGACGAAAAGGGTCTTGAATCTTTTCGCCCTGCACTTGAATGGTTAGTTACTGATAAGTATGGTTAAGTAAACGTACCGCTTTGTCGACGACGTAGAAACCCCGCCGAATGTAATGGGTATGAAGGGCAGCTGCGAGAGCATTGATAGCATCACAGGAACGCTCAAAAAGGGCTCGATAAAACCCGAGCAATTCGACTGACACCGCCATGCGAGGTTGCGAAGGGGATGATGGAAAGAGACCGTGCTGAACAAGGACTTGAGGTAGTGTTGCGCAGTCGCAACTTACGATCTCGACCGACGTAAAATCTGAGAGTCGTCAGATGGGCAGAATCGCCTCAAAGTTGATGAACTTACGATCAAACGATAAGCAGAGAATTGTGGTAAATTTCTGGCTACACGAGGTGCTGGTGCACAACGACATCCTCTGGGGGACGTCCTCGAGCCGTTTTCCGAGGGTACGTGAGTGGTAACGAAGATATGGCGTGACAAGTGTTGGAAGGAGAGTCTTCCAGTTGAAATACAGACGTTCAGCCGATGTGTTGGGTTGAGTCCGCCGTTTCTTTGCGGGCGGTTCAACTGACTGAGTCTCCTCTTGCTCGATATCAGCGGAGAAATCAAAGGAATCTAGCGAGAAATCTTCAGGCAGAAGGGCAGTTGCATCGTCCTCGTGTATGGTCGAGGGGTCGTTATCGGGGACGACATCGAGGGATGGTGCTTCCTGCGTGGGCTTCCGGTGTTCGAGTAAGTCTTTGAGCTGAGAGAGATATTGTTGATGCCGAACAAGCTGGCCAGGGATAGACGCTATTCTCTGTGTTTTGCGCGTGTCTCGGGGTCGCTTTGGACTGGAAAATTGTCTGCCGAGGCCAGACGTCGACGGCTGATAGCTACGAGTCGCCGCTTTGGCAGGCATGACACGAGAGTAAGAAACAGATAGCACGTAAAGGCAGGACGCCCCAGAAAAACATTCCGGGACTATCCAGGGGTCCGGCGGGAGGTTCAGCAGAGGTTTGATGGAGGCCATCAAGGAAAGTTCGCAAGAGGGCCAGGGGGTTCACAGGAGGATACTATGAAGGCAGTGAGGCTTGATGGTAGTTTAAGAGGCGTACGCACGAAGTGCAGGCGAGGTTCGCGAGGTTTGCATGAGGTGCGCGGGAGGCATCGCAGGAAGCCCAGTGACGTTTCTGGCCATGTCTATTTTTAGAACATCACATATTTGGGCCTCAGAGGTGGGTTGTTGCCAACATAGAAACCCCACCCTTTAGGCCTCTATTGGTACCGAAAAACTGTTGCCCTAGGTGCTCCATTTAATGGAGCGCGTCGATGTTTCGACCCCGTTTGCATCTGTCGTGGAACTCCCTGACGAGGTTCCTGTTACACCTCTCGCTCCGCCCCCTCCTCGTCGCCCTACCTTGCGCGAACGTCTCGAAGCACGTTTGCCGGAGACTCCGTCTCCATCACCATCTCCACCACCAACGAATGACCCCATTGTCCGCTTGCCCGGACATTGTCGGCAGTCTACGTTCGGTGAGATTGACCCTGGCACCTTCGCTCTGCCATTCATTACAACGGTTGCTCCTCTACCGGAAGAGGATATAGTCTCTCTGGGGGAGGAATACGATATCGACGACTACATTGAGCGTTTTTACGCCGATGATGAAGTCGAGTCGCAACCACTCGATGAGAGGATCGGAGAAGTCTTCCCAGACATGGGAGAGTACTTTGACTTCGACTATGATATGACTGAAAGGTCTGTCTTTTCACACTCGCATCTTAGCGATGACAACTCACAACTGCCTTATTCACAGCAGTATGTAGAGTATATACTGTCATCTGTCTTAGATAGCGAAGTACCAATGTGTATGTCGATGTTCGATCTCGATCCGTGTGAAGAATGCTTTAAGTTGAGCGATCCTGACGTTAAGTCGGATATTTGGCTCCTTGACTCTGGAGCATCGTCTCACTTCACTTATGATATGTCCGATTTTTCGGAATACAAAGAATTTGAAGTCCCTAGGCAATGTAAGACAGCAAACGGTCTAGTACCTATCATAGGTCAAGGCACTGTCTTGGTTAATTTCAAGGGATCTATCGTCAGATTATCCCCTACCATTTATATGCCCACGACGGACATCAAGCTCATTTCTATGGGCACTTTACTCCAAGATCAAGACATCTCTCTACGGTCCGCTGGCAACGGAACATTGATAGATTTTTGGCATGCCCGTAAAAAGGCTACCATTCTTCAGTTCCATTCGCATCCTGGCTCCACAATGTATTTTATACGCGCCGATGTGGTCAAGACCAAACAATTTTCAACTGTGAAGTTATATGCGACAGACTATGATGTTTTACATCGTCGCTTAGGACATGCTTCCAAAGATGTCATACGTGCAGCTAAGAAGCACCTCAAGGATTTCCCTGCGGTTGAAATACCAGCGGATGATCATGTTTGTCCTGGCTGTCAACTAGGCAAACAACCTAATCGTACATTCCCGCCTACTCAACGACGTGCTACTGAACCGTTTGAACTTGTTCATTCGGATCTCAAGTCGTTTGAAACGGAATCGTACTATAGGAACAAATATATCATTGTTTTTTATGATGATTTCACTTCAATGTCTTGGATCAAGCCGTTGCGAAACAAAAATGACGCACTGCCTGCTACTCGACAATTTATCAAAATGGTCCAAACGCAATGGAAAAGCCAAGTAAAAGGCTGGATGTCCGATGCTGGAGGAGAATACAAGTCTAAGGCTTTTGATGAAATGCTTCGAAATGAAGGAATTCTCATATATCAAAGCGCCCCACACACTCCTCAGCAAAACGGCAGAGCTGAACGGCATATCCGTACGCTCATGGACAAGGCACAAGCAATGCGTCTTCATGCTTGCTTACCATCATCATTCTGGGAATTCGCAGTTCAACATGCTCGGTATCTCCATAATAGAATCCCTAACAGGAGACTTAACTGGAAAACACCATTAGAGCTACTAACTGGCGAACTTTCATCTCTCAATCACGTTCGCGTATTCGGATGTGGTGCCTATGTGCACCTTCCCGAAGACACTCGTGGTGGAAAGTTGCAACCAAAATCACAGCTAATGGTTTATCTGGGAGTTTCTCCTACGAACGAAGCCAATATGCAATTTTTGCGACCTAACAATTCCATTCACACGTCTGCACACGCAGTTTTTGATGAGAATTTATTCCCCAAGTGCCCAAATTCAAAACCTCATCGTGCTGTATCCCTACCGAGACGAAGACGTCATCATCAAGAAGATGGAGACGCTTATCAAGAGGATGGAGACACTAATCATCCTGATAGTGATCCGGAGGATGAGAACCCCCGTCGCCCAGAGCAACCACAGGTTCCACCCCCTCAACGGCCTGAGGAAATACCCCGCGATGATGAATCAGCGGATGATGACGAAGAAGAAGCAGAACTTCCTCCTGCACCAGTCACACCCCCTCGTCGTGTGCCGACGAACAATGCTCCACCAGCATTACCACCTAAAAGCGACCGTACTAGTCGCAGAGAACGTCCACAACGTGATCGTAAGATCCCGCTTCGACCTGGAAATGTCTACGGCGAACGCGAACATCCTACTAAAACTGTAAAGGAAGTGGAACGCCTCTCACGCTGGAAGGAACTCACTGGACAATCTTCTTCCAAAGTACCAAATATTCCCGGTGGTTTGCCATCAACTCCTGAGCCACCCGCTCCTGAAACAGCATCAGCTGAGGACTCAGAAACGGAGATTGAACGACTAACCCGGGAAGGGGGAGTAAACTTGGCACGTTATTTATGTGCTAAAGCTATCAATGATACAGAGGAAAAACCCAATCACCGCGAATGGTCTTTCAGAGACATTCAGCGATTACCATCCGACGAACAGAAGCTTTGGCGTGAGGCATGCATGAAAGAATTGCAAATGCTCAAGGAACGCAAAGTGTATGAAGTAGTCGACAGACCCAAAAATCGGAAAGTCATTAAAAACCGATGGGTCTTTGACGTCAAAACCGACGGTCGTAAACGCGCCAGATTGGTTGCGAAGGGATTCTCCCAGATCGAAGGAATTGATTACGATGAGATCTTCTCTCCAGTTGTCCGATTTGAGACTGTGCGAATGATGCTTGCACTCGCCGCTCTAGAAGATTGGCACATCACTGGACTAGACGTGCGTTCCGCATATCTATATGGTCCACTGGAAGAAGAAATCTATATGGAATTTCCAGAAGGTTTTGCCACACCTGAGTTAGCCGGCAAAGTTCTCAAACTTCGACGCGCACTATACGGCCTTAAACAAGCTGGTATTACATGGTGGCGCGAATTAAAGAAGTCTATGGAGGAACTAGGCTTTAAAAAGATTTACTCAGACGCAGGCATTTATGTCTACACATGCGGCAAAGTCTATGTCGTTGTTTATGTGGATGACGCCTTCTTTTGCGGTCCCAACAAGCTTGAGATTGATCAACTCAAAGCAAAGTTTATGAAACGATGGGAATGTCGCGATCTCGGTGAGACAAATGAATTTCTCCGTATGAGAATTCGTCGAGACCGATCCAAACGCTTGATCTTTGTTGATCAATGCGATTACCTTGATAAGGTGGTTGAACGTTGCGGTATGCAAGATGCAAAACCAGCACGCACCCCTTTGCCTCAGGGATATTATCCGATAAAAAACACACAAGATGTTGACCCTGTGTTACGGACGCGTTTCCAAGTGGTCATCGGATCCCTACTATACATCATGCTCGGCACTCGCCCGGACATAGCCTACGCAGTTACTCAACTTGCGAGACAATCGGCAAATCCGACTCAAGAGCATCTCGATAAAGCACTCTATATCGTGAAGTACCTAAAGGGAACACGAGACTATGCTCTCGTATACGATGGAAAGAGTGGTTCTGGTTTAATCGGACTCTCTGACTCTGATCTCGGAGCTGATCCAGAACGTTCACGCTCGCAGACAGGATACTTCCTGAAACTCGCGAATGCAGCTTTCATGTGGAATTCGCATCTCCAAAAGAATACAGCGAACAGCACCACTGAAGCTGAGTACATTGCTTTGTCTAATTGCTGCAACCAAATCATTGGTGTAAAGCAAATGCTGAGTGAATTGGGATATAATCTCAAACCCGTTCCTCTCTGTGGCGACAATCAGGGATCAATATTTTTATCGCAAAATCCCGTCAACCAGAAAAAGCATAGACACATACGTATTGCTTATCACACAATTCGTGATGCAATCGAGGAAAAGCACGTTGAACTTTTCTACATCGAAGGAAATGAAAACCCTGCAGATATCTTTACAAAGAATCTGGGTTATATCAAATTCGAGAAGTTCCGTTCACTCCTTGGTCTAGTGATACATCGCGCCGATTAGTTTTGTGCGCATGAATATACATTCTTACTATGCTCGCATATACTAGCGTACACTAAGCATGGGGGAGTGTTGAACGTATTACGCTCATAGTGTATAGTTCACTACGTTTCCATAAACGATAGTTGATTAGGTAATCACCACTGTACACTATATTCAAACTCAGTCGATCTGAGTTAATACAACTCTTTAACCACAACCACAACGTTGCAATCAGGTGAGCGAGCACAAACTCCCTTTGTGTCTACGCAGTATGCTGCTCTGGTAGTCCATAGCCTTATGGCTTAGGATGACACCAGTTCAACATCGGACTCAAATAGGGGTTTCAAGTCGAGTAGTGGGGATTCGATTTCTTCGTATAAAGCCCCAGTCGATACAGGAGATGTCTGCACCGCTATCAATGAGGGCGTGGGTTTCGACGGCTTTCATCGTGTGCGAGGGGACAATAATCTGTATGGGAATTTGCATAGAGTGCTTTCACGACTTTACAAGTACAGGTGCACACATGACTGGGGAAGCTTGCGTCGGCAGAGCTTCTCGGTCTAAAAACCCTTTGTGACAAAGGCTACTTTACGAACAGTGGTTTCATCCTCATCATCTATCTCGATCAGCGAGGGAATTTCTTCCTCAACCTTCTGAACCTTCTTTGGGGTTTTCTGGTTCAAGGAGAATTCTGGGCAGGCGTTGGACCGATGTCCAGCTTTCCTGCAGCGGAAGCAGAGTCCTGTCTCCTGGCAGCGTTTCCGCTCTTTAGGAGTGAGTTTGGAGATACGGATGACATCGACGTCCATGGCATTGGGGTCCCTGGCAGGGGTAGAGTGATTGGCGGAGGACAACGGACGGAATGGCTTGGCAGGGTTGCGATTGTGATTCGCGATTTCATTGGCATGTTTCCATTGGGTCTGGAACTGGGTGGTGCATTTGTACCAATCCTCAATCGTGGTAGGGATGGTATCCATGCTGTTGACTCTTCTCATAAGGGAGATGGGTATTCCTGCGGAGAAGTATCCGATTAGGACGTTGTTATCGGTGATGCCAGACAGGGCGACTTGGTTCTGGAAACTCGAAATGAATTCCGAGAGGGAAGGAGAGTATTCTCCGTTCTTGAGAGGTTTCATTCGTTTGGTGGAAAGCCAGGCGACGGCATTTCCTACGGTATCGTGATGTTTGAATGCGGTTTCGAAATCAGTGATAAATTGGGCCCAGGTTCCCATGGTGACGGTAGCGCCAGTGATGGCTTTACGGTGGAAGGTGGCAGCCCAGGTGGCCGCTGATCCTTTGGACATGTAGGATAACGCAAAGGCAATTTTTTTGGGATCTGTGTTGTATACGTCACCATTGACGGTGAGATAGAATTGGATGGAGTTCATCCAAGCAGTGCTTTTCTCGAAGGAGCCATGAAAGGCATCTGGGGCTCTGATGTGGAGTTCAGTGGGTTTGGAGGACGACATGGGGTTTACGAAGGTAGGGGGTATCTGATACGCTCCTGGTGCAAACGCGGGTGTGGGAAGGGAAGGAGTGGGGAAAGCTGGGGTTCGTGGAGGAGCAGGCGACACAGGGAACTGTGGAGCTCTTCTGGATATTGGGGTCGGTGATGGTGGTGTTGGTGACCTTGGGATGGTTACAGCTGAGGAGAATTCGTGGGAGAGGTGAAGGGTTTCTTCTTGTTCCTCTTGGGTGGTGATTGGTTCGTCGTAAAGATCCGAGGTGTCGTAGGGGTTAGAGGGATCTTCCTCTTCAGGTGAGCCCGAGTCAGAAGATTCGGGGTTCTGTGGATTAGCGGTCTCTCGTGGGAGGCCCCAGCGAGAGGTGTCGAGGCGAGGTCATTGGGAAATGGTGGAGATCTACAGCGAAGGTAGCCTTCAGGGGTAACTTAGACCTTTTGTTACGCTTGTACCGGGTAGGTCAAAGCGTAGACACAAAAGCCTAGTCAAAGACAAGGGTTTCAAAGGATAGCCTAACGATGGGATGTCCACGTTAAGGCCTAGCGTCCGTTCAAGAGTGGGACGGTGACTCTCAGAGGGTTCAAAGGAAGCGAGGAATGACCAAGCTAGATTGCGTAGGTCTAAGTTAGGGTTACAGGAGGAAACTCGAGGGTTTATATAAGTGAAGAAACGAGTTAAGGGCAGGCATAGAACAAGTCAGAATATGTAAGAACAAGTCATGACGAATAAGAATGAGTCATGCTCGGTAAGCATACGAGTCAGCGATGACGAAGCGTGGAAGGTGAAAGAACATTAAGGAATGTTCACTGACTAAGGCAAGGTAAGAAATGGGAGGCCTAGGCAGGACTCGAACCGGCGACTAGGACTTAGTACAAGGTAATGGGGGAAGAAAGAATGAGTGATCGTAACACTTGCCAACTGAATTACTAGACCACTGGATTGCTTAGTTACTGCACTACTGGGCTACTGGAGTACTGAAGTACTGGGCTACTGAGCTACTGGATTACTGATATTACTGGATGACTGGAGCACTGGAGCACTGCCACACTGAATTGACTGGGTGACTGGAGCTAGTGTTTAAAAGTCCAGTTACATAACTGGAAAAAAACCGAAACTTAACTTAACTGGAGCGAAATATAACTGAAACCAGGTGAAAAATTGTAACTGGTTACGTCCAGTTTCAGTTACTGTTTGGTCACTTCCAAAATTTTACAAAACTGTACACAAACTGGTTACAACTGGTTATAAATAATAACCTATATATGGTCATCTACCACTATTTTTCCTGATTTTTTACAAATTTTTCCGACCTAATTTGACTTTCTTTCTGAATATTGAAGAAAATTGATGAAATGACTGATTGAAACACACTCTACTCAAATACACATGTTAATTTGCACTGCTGAGATTACATATTTGCTTGTATTTTACTTAACTTGACCTCCATTCCAATGCTATATCCACCAAAACATTGATAATCATGGTAATATAATAAAATGAGCATATCTTCTCAAGAACTGAACCAAATCACATGATCCAGGGGTCATTTTAAAGCTAAGAATCAGGGCTTTCTAATGTTTGTCCAGTTATCACAAAAAACCGGTCACAAACTGGTCACAAACTGGACCATAACTGATATGACAGTTATGTAGAGTTTCAGTTCAGTTAAACTGATTTTGCCGAAATTGATAACCAGTTACAGTTACAGTTTTGTAAAAAGAGGTACAAAAACTTAACTTAACTGGACTTTTAAACACTAACTGGAGCACTGGAGCACTGCCACACTGAACTGACTGGGTGACTGGAGCACTGGACTACTGGGCCACTGGGACTACTGAAATGACTTGGTGACTGGATGACTGGATGACTGAGACTACTGAGGTTACTGGAGCACTGACTCACTGGACTACTGGATGACTGAGACTATTGGATGACTGGAACACTTGGTTACTGGATGACTGAGATTACTGGATGCCTGGGGCACTTGGCTACTGGCTCACTTGTCTGACTGGCTCCAGTCAGACAAGTAAGCTCCAGTCATTTCAGACTTTTTACAGTCTTGCTGATGAAAGTAAGAAATGAGAGGCTTAGGCAGGACTCGAACCAGCGACTAGGACTTAGTACAAGGTAAAGGGAAAGGAAAGGATGGGGAATGGTAACACATTGGCAAGACTGTAAATGGCAAGCGCTATGTGTTGTGTAGTCTACTTCTTTTCCTCAAAATTTCGGGGTCCCGGAGGGGTGCCACATGGTAAGAGGGAAAGAAGCATTTCTAGAGGACCTTTAGATGTACCGTTCCTCCATTCAGTTTTTCTCCCTCTTTTGCTTCCCTCACAATATCATTCAAGTTGCTCGTTCACATTCTGTCCTCGTCCGTTAGTGTTTCCGCACATCCAGGCGGCTTTTTTTTGAACATCTATATTTCTCGAACCTCTGCCTTTGCACGCCGCCAAACTGTCTACTCGCCCAACAACCCCCGCCGGGCCGTCCCGGCGAGAGATCTCATCATTACTTGCATCCATTCCGGTGCTATTCCGTTTGCACTCACTGCTTCCGCTGCTCGTTTCGCAGCTCGTTCTACCCGACGACGTCGAGATCGACAAACTGCTGCTGCTCCTGTCGCTGTTCTCCCTACCACTCCTGTCGCTGGTTGGTCGGGCACTGTTTAATCTGATACACATTTCCTCGTGCATGACTTCAAAGAATCATACTTTTAAGGGAAAGGACATATTCGCAGTGTAGCCATGGATAGAAACACTGGCAGACTACGCTCCAGTGTGGACATCAGGAAAAACCTCGATTCGCACAACGGCGCAAATGTGACAGATTGTGCCCATTTTGCCCAATTTACCCGCAATCACTGAATAATGTAGGTGATGTCCGAAAATAAACCGATTAAATGACATCCGTTGAACAAGTCTTGAATATTTGAATCAGGAACACGACAGGTGAACAAGGTCATTCGTCGGACTTTGTTGTCAACCGCTAGGCGACACAATTGCAAGGCGATAAGGTCCAAGCACAAGAATGAATATAACTACCTGGTGCGTACTACGCCGAGACAAGTTGACACCAGTGCTGCTTCTTTCACGAGAATCATCCACCACTGACATTATGTCCAACCAAGTTTTTGCCGATTTGTTCCAGAACAAAGTGGTGCTCGAGGTACCACTCAAACATTATGAAGCCTATCATTTTACATACACACCCGAGTTCCCCGGTCCTCTGGTAAGTTTTGTCTTGACCACTACTACGATCTAAAAATTTCACTCGTTGGCAGACCATTGAAATCCGGCCCTCACCATTCCTTCCAACTCCTCCGGATACTTCCGCTGATAATACACTTGTCCAAATCACGCCCGGGCGTGCTCGGAGCCATCAATTGAAGAAAGCTTCAGTTTATGAAGGTGTGTTCTTCTCGCGTGTTATCGAGCGCACAACAGGGTTTCACAGTTGGTTCTCGTTGCTCACCCCCTCCAGATACTAGTGTGACTGAACCCGAGAGTGACTCGGAGATTCAAGCCAGCGTGCAAGCGATCAAGGAGGTATGTATTCCCGTGTCCCCTTTGTTCAAGTTCGTGCTTCGAGTCTCAACACTGCACAATTTTCCAGAAAAAGAACATGCAGCAACGGTCTGCTCATTAAGCATAGATAGAATTAGTATCTAATCTTCGTAATCTATTGATTTTATCGATTCTGGCGAACACTTTTACTGTCGTGCGACACGGAGTTAATCAAGTGAGAATCAGATAACATTGGCGACTACCGACTCTAGATAATTGTCACATAGGCATGGTGGTCGCTGAAAGGATTCACATAGAAGCTAGTAGACTCCTCCAATACGTTGCTGCTGGTCCAGTGTGCTGGCACGACTCTGCCAAAACAAGGGAATAGGTGAACGCTGCGACGAATGTCCGAAACTGGAATTATACTACACAATGGCTCGCCATTTTGCCGCGCGCGAGATACTCTGTACATTCCGTGATTCACATTGGGTGCAGTGAAAGGAGTGAACCACTCGACATAGGCCAAGTGTGTAGGAATGGTGAGATTGAGGTGCTGTGGCTCGTCCAACATTGCCGCTCGGGCACGATCGGGAAGGGAAAATACCACACGAACTTGGGCCACTCGATATCCTAAGGCATGGATAAGTCACCGACAGCATGGCTTACGCAAACCACCTACCTTGGACACCTATATCACCCCCCTCTCCGACTTTCACGAGCACTGTGTCAAATCGCCCAGGGACAACCCTCCCTCGCACATCGCGCCGCTCGGGCTGACAATGCACCGAGTCCACAGTGCATTTCTCCACCTCATGGCCCAAACCATCAATAGAGTGAAACTTGATTTTGTGAAAGGTCGGGAGCGCAGAAAATGGTAGTACGATGCTGCAGGCTTCGTCCTCGAGTTGCACACCACTCAGATCAGGGTGTTGGAGATGCGCAACGTAGCGCGAGAGGGCTTCGACGAAAAAGGCCGCGCGGTGCAGTGTTCTAACGTTGTCCATGGCGACACGATTGACGGAGGGATGTTTCGTCATCACCATGACACGTGCGTAGCACATATCGGGGGGCACACGAACATGGACCAATCGATCTCCACGCAGTCTCCATTCCACGAACCTTCGGTGCCATATCACTTTCTCGTGGCGCTCTAGCCATTTGGTCATCTGGTAGTATTCATCCTTGCGGTTCGTAGCTCGATAGGCATCCTTTGCGAGGTCGATATGGAGCCGCTCAGTGTACTCGGTGGAATAATTGTCCGTTGTCCCAAAGAGCTGGATCATCTCAATATAGTGTCGAAGGGAATGTAGTTTGGGGAGATTGAAGTTCGTCCGAATCCCGAGATCAACGAAGATGGATTTGTTTTCGTGGAAGCGTCTGAGGGCATCATCAAGGAGAGGGAATGTTAATGTCGTGTGACAAGGGTATTGCACCAAGAAGATAAAGTCAAGAAGGGCCCGAGTAGCCCGAAGGAGACGGGCTGGACTAAAGCCGCCAGGCAGTGGGATATCGATGATGATGCCAAGCAAGAAGCGACAGATTTGATCGTGTTCAGTGCCGCTCACCCGGGACAACGAGGACATACCCTTCATGAAAAGACGGATGTTGTGGTTGGGAGGGAGTCGACGGCATCGAGCATCGATTTCCGCCTCGCTGTAGCAAGCCTTGATCCAGGATAAGAGATGCTTGAGGAGACCTTGGTAAAGCTGATGAAGTACATCGGGGGTAATGGACAGGAATATGTTGAGGTGACGATGCTGCTCCCAAAACGGCTTGTAAATGGGCTTGATGCGGACGTCCCGACATGCTTGAGTGAACTCAGCATAGTCCTCATCGACCAGCGCGAGTGCATTGAGAATAGCATTTAAGTCTCGTAACGATGCCGGCATGTCCACACTTCCAAGGTTGTCGTGCTCGATGTTGCACTTGGGACATTCTCCCGTCTTGATCCCGGTGACCAGCACCTGTTCGGGGTAGTCGCCTGAGTAACAGGCTATGATAGGGTGGACTCTACGCACAATGCCATCACCGCTTGTCATGGCAACACCATCCTTCGCTGCTTGCTCCAGGGGTTGAAGAATGTGTTTCATGCATGCATGAAACAAGTTTGCGAGGGCACGACGACGAGCGGCTTTGTTGGTAACGTGTTCCAGACGAGTGACAGGGAGATAGGCCAGTAAAATCCACGCGCCGCGGGATGATTTGCGACGGATGTCTTTTGGGATGTTGCCGATGGTCATGTAGACAGGGTAGCATGCTTTATTGCGAAACATGGTTACCTGTGT
Organism: Chalciporus piperatus; assembly: GCA_038093975.1. NCBI lineage: Eukaryota > Fungi > Basidiomycota > Agaricomycetes > Boletales > Boletaceae > Chalciporus > Chalciporus piperatus. The sequence continues at coordinate 1,906 of JBBPTG010000245.1, read as the reverse complement.
CTTGTCGGATGAGAGGATAACGGGAACGACAGTAGCGCCGGGTTTCTCGTGCTCGAGTTCTTTCTAAAGGTGATCGTAAATTTCATGAATACAGACTTGGCAACGAGTTGAGCAACTTACCTGGATGTCCCACCACCACCGGGCAGTGTGCATATCATAGAACATTCGAGTGGAGTGCTCCTCATCTGTGTAGTGTCGCTCTGGGGCAAAAACGAGATTCTGTGCAAACTCAGGGTCACCGTAGAGAGCACGGATGCACTCCATGATGTCCCGAGAAAAGAGGTCGAAGGACTCCCCAGCAAGGACAATTTCTTTGTGGGAGAAGGCGGGACGTTTGGCGGGAAGTTGGTCGATTATGTGATGTAATTCACGACTGTTCTTATACGACAATCTGAGGGCGTCAGAGACCTGCAACCGCCAATTGAATATCTGCAACCCCGGCAACAAGGAAAATAACTTACTCCATCGATCTGAAGAAGTTCTGTGAATGCAGTGGAGCCAGGGCCACGAAGCTGAGCCCAGCATGCAACTTCGTAATCTAACTTCGAGCGAAAAGGTGCATAGATGTTCTCCTCAGCTGGTATGCCAAGCGCTGCTTGATACTCTGAGTAGGGAAGCGAGCGTTGACCTAGTGGCTGGCCCGCACGACCATATGGGAACGGGGTGATAATCGGATCCTGCGAATGTGCGATAGGGATGGGAATTGGAGGACGAGCTGCAGGTTCTTCTTCTTCCTCGTTTTCGGAGTCTTCCAAATGAGCGGACGGGCGGGGAAGCTCCCAGCCACGTCCCATTTTGGCCTCATCAGCGGCAACTGCTGCCTCGTATTCATCCTCTGAGTGCTCGTCTTCGTCATTTAAGTTCATACCCGAGTCGAGCTCATCATTAGGAACTTTGGTTGCATTGAATTAGATTTTCTCAATAAGAAAACAAACAGAGACTCACTGTATAGTTCACGGTCCCATCCCTCGAGATCATGAAAGGGGCTGTGGGGAGGCTCTGGACTCGGACTTGAATATTGGGGATGGTCATGTTCCATGTCGTGATCTGTGATGAATATGGCAGGATCACGATCGGCTTCCCCCGTGGTTTCGTCGCCGACTGAGGCTTGGTAAATAGCCACACACGGAGGATTGGTGGTAAGGGCCAGATGACGGGAGTAGCCTGAAAACGAGAAGCTTGCATGGCATCCTGCACAGACAATCATTGCGAATGAAAGATGTTGTCAGTGACGAATGAAAACACGGACTTGAACTGACATGCACTTACCTTGCATGATGATTTTTGCGCGTGGCCAATCATCGAACCAAACAATGGGGAAGACAAGAGCGAACAAGGGCGGTGATCTCAGACTCCCAGTTAATCTGTGAGAGAACTTATAAGACTCGGAGTCACGATGCCGCGACCATTGCAAAATTTCCTCACCGTGATTCAGCAGTACCCTTCATCCTATTGCAACATGGAACTTGACCCGACGAAACTTGCCGCGCAGAAACGGGAGGCCAAGAGATTGCGAGCGATACACCCTGGGCCCGAGCCACCAGCAGGGGGGTCGGGTTTCACTGCCACTGACGCAGCACTGAGCGCACCGAGTGATGGCGCAATCAAAGCCGATGCCAGTCAGTGTCCCCACGTGCTGGTGACATGAGTGTGCACTCACCATGTATTTCATTGGACAGAACCAACCCGTAAGGCCAAGCAGGCTGCAAAGGAAAACAAAGGTATCAGCAACTTGTGTCGATTTGAAGAAGAGACTAACTTACCTCTCCGTCGTTAAACACAGTATGGCAGGGTGATCGTGGGCAACGCAAACGTGTTGCTAGCATCGCAAAGGACAAGGACTTGGAGGCAGTCCAGCCAAAGCGAAAGGAAGCACGAACTGTTCAGTCTACAGGTCAGTTGACTC
>JBBPTG010000244.1:0-36059 GCA_038093975.1 Chalciporus piperatus | reverse complement strand
TACTATCACTTAGGTGCCGTTCTTTTGCTCATTGTACTCGTTTCTCACAACACTATTACCTTGTAGCCTTTCACGAGTGAGTACTTACCTTGACTTTTGAGATCCCTGATGCATTTACGACGTCGCTAGCACCCGTTGCAAATCAATCGTCGTTCCGTCAATGGACCGCCGTGACCGTTGGGCCGGTGTACGATTCAGTTTTGTTCGTTGCTATGGCTTTTAAATTGGGACCCTCCAACCAATCACAGGTCCTTGACCTGCAGATCAACCAGTACACTCCAGGTTATGCGATCTACGAGAACGGTCGGCCCACTCGCGTTGCTCTGATCAACTTTGTGGACGACAGCTAACTTTGTGGACGACAGCTCTGGGGGAGCGACTACACAGCTGGCATCTCCATTGGCGGAACAGTTCCAGGACAAGTCAAAGTCACGTAAAATTAACCTGATTTCTTTCCTGACGCCGCTTAGGTCCCTCGGATACCTCTCAGAGTCGTCGGTTGCTCAGAAATACAACCTCACGTGGGCTGGACAGACGTTTGGCGGCGTCTTCAGTTCAGATGGGCGACCTGTTGGAGCGATGGACATACAGACTGTCAGCTGTGACCAAACCAACAATGCTGCAATGTCATAGCTCCTGCTCCCGGTGCAGCGCTTGTCTTCCTCGTCTACGATGACTTTCGCAACGACCACTAGCACTAGACTCCAAAACATCGCAACGATCGATCGAGCCTCCTTGGCCACGTCAAACGGGAAGAAAGGTTTAGCTGATTCATTGGCAGGCACGAGCCAAGGCGGAGAAGTTAATACTTAGCTGGTTATTCGGACGAAAACCCGTTGGTGACATGACCGAGGAAACAGTATGTTTCTTCGTTTATTTAGAACCATTACATATTATCGTACGCTGAAATGGGCAGCTTATGCAAGGTTTGGTGGATCTGCGTTTCTGCGGCGAATCCATGTTGGCAAGCGATGAGTCGTCCTTGAGACTTGAGGACAACATAACCACTCAAAAGACATCCCGAACAAAGTATCGTCGTCGAAACATCCAGGTGAATATAAATCGTTCTGCTTGCTCCTGTTCTTGCAAGGACTGAAGACTAGGAACCCGTTAACTTACGTGAAAGCGCCGAGTACACGATATGACGGCTAATTCATGGCTGCAGTGCCTTGTAACCCGCCGCACTCGTTGTAAGTCATTTCAAGCTTAGACTGCCAAATGCTACTATATTTTTCTCGCTTTTCTCGCTTGAACAACATCCAGAATGATCGATGCCGACGTTGTCCTCGTGGACTCGGAGCTAGACCGTGATTTTTACGACACACGTACTTACAGGCTTACAGCTGAGGGCCTGTGGCTGATTTTCTGAAATGCAAAACATTTTTTGCGTAATGTCGGACTGACCCAGACCACAGGGTCCTCCAGGTATAAAAGAGCAGCCAGAGCGACCCCAGGCTCACAACTCATCCTCTGCTTTATTCTGCAACTCACTCCTCTATCAACCAGCATGTTCGCTCGTGTCTTCGCTCTCCTTCCCCTTGCACTCCTCGCCTCTGCTTCGCACCTTGAGGCACGCGACCAGTGCAGCGGTGGCTCGATCAGCTGCTGCAACAGTGTCCAGACGGTACATTGACCAATCTCCTCTCTACGTGGACTCGATTAATGCTGTTCTGTAACTCAGGTTTCGCAGGCTAGCGGCTTGCTCACCTCATTGGGTCTCCTCCAAGTAGCTCAGAATGCTGGGGGTCTCGTTGGCGCCACCTGCTCGCCGCTCACTCTCATTGGCACGAGTCAGGGTTGCGCTGCTCAACAACAATCCGTATGCTGCACGAACAACCAATTCGTAAGTTTTTTGTCACAGGCTACACTGAGTTTATTGGGCACTCAATCTCGTTGTAGAACGGGCTCCTCAACGTTGGTTGCACTCCTATCAACCTCAATGCTTAGGGTTTGAGGGTTGCAGTAGTTGGTTAGGATGGACACTTTCCTAGGTGACTAGGAAAGACGTATTAGTGATACGGACCAGTTGGGATGATTCGTTGCGTACCCTATTGAACGCAGGTCAATGTTTATCAGTTGCATCAGTTCCCTACGCGTGCGCGCATACTTCGTCTCTGGAAGACTGCGACAGCGACTGTCACCCAGATGGCGTACGGTCCGGTTGTGCCGGCGGTCCGCCCTGAAGCTTCAACACCCTACCAACACTTTATTCGTTGACCGTGAACTTCAATCTGAGGAGCAGACGCAGGAAAGCTTTGTATCCTCTAGTACATGATCTCTCGCCCGAAGTTAGAGGGTTTCAGCGAGACCTGGCGGACGTCACAGTGCGTGGAACTTTTTTCCAAGTTTCGGAATTTCAGATGGTCAACTGACTCGCCGCTTCTCCAGAATGGAATGTTCTCGCCTAACTGATGGACCTGGTTGTCGTGGGATACTCATTGCGATGGAGTGAAGGTAACTTACTTACGGTTGCGAGTATCAACCAACTTCTCGCATGGAAATTCACATCTTCCACTGCATGCCAACTGGGCCTTACAATGGCACACCGAGTTTGCCCGACCACACTGCACAGGACCAATGATTTCCGACTCATCCCACGAGAGTAAGTTCCGTTGCTGCCGGAAAGGCACCAAGTTCGTCATGCCGTTCTGGATCTCATGTCGCTTTGAGTAAGTCTCTGGCCGCATTGCATCCCCTATATCTTCCCTTCCCAACCACACCTCAGCGGCATTCTCTCTTGCCCTTTGCTGCCATTGCCGCTGCGATGGGTCTCTTCAATCCTCGTATACTGGATGCTAGCATCCGCGACGTCACCGTCAACCTAGACGATACCCAAAAAGCGGACGTCTTACTCCGTGCACTTCAGCATTTACCATCCAAAGGGTACGCCATGAAACAGTATCCTCCTAGATATTTTCTCTCATGTTTTCTACAGTTATCGTACGACAATGGAGAATGCTGTACAGTCCCTTTTACAAGTCCCCAGTTTGCCGTCCGCAGACGCTACAAGAGCTCTTCTGTTGCGCGCCAAGGCGAGACTCGCTGCTGGTTATCGCACGTCCGCTCATCAAGGTATACGATTCTATCCGAGTTGTTATCTCACGTTGCTCAGCGTTTTATACAGATCTACATTCCGTACTTAGAGTGGATCCTGAAAACCAGGACGTCCAGGCTATCATTCAATCACAACATTTGCGTCAGGAAATGGTACGGATTTATCAATGTGCACGGGCAATCTTCACTTATCTTCCCAGCTTCTCAGGGAGCCAGATTGCCCTCCTCGCTTCTCGGCAGAGGTGTGGAGGGAGATTGCCCTTCACCTACCCAAGCGAGACCTCAAGTCACTGCTTCTAGTTCCTAATGCACTCTCGAGAATCGCTAGCCAGCTATTATTTCGCGAGATCGACCTACATCTAACCGCCCCTGTAGAGCCTGGGGGTATGGATGAACGCCCTTCTCGTTCCATCCATGGCGAAACCCTCGATAAAGACACCGATACATGGCATTACCAGCGGAGCGCAGATATCCTTACGCGCATACTGGTTGATCCCCATTTCGCGGGTCAGGTAAGGAGTTTGAGCATTTTCGCGGTATCATATGATATCATGCAACCTCTGGCCTTTCAAGTCGGTCAGTATATATTGATCCTTCGAAAAACCACTTTACTCAAAGTATCCCAGGCATGCTCATGAATTCTCTCCCAAAACTACTGAATCTCAGGAAAGTTCATTGTTCTGGGAACAGATATCTCATTTCACGCATGTTACATTCGGTGTACTGGCATAACCCAAGGCTTCAGCGACTATCCCTCGTGTAGGTTCCCGCTTCTGTCAGCTCAACTCTTCTCTCAGTCATTTCTTAGAGTCGCAAATCATTCTCTTGATTTCGAGATACCTATCTTCAAACATTTGACTCATTTTGAGATCAGCTCAGAGGGAGGGAGCAGCTCTCCGGTCCACAATTTCCTCGCTCTGAGTCGCGAATCCCTTCGCTCATTATCCATAAACAATCCCTGCTGGCATTTCCCCGTGGAAGCGGTATCAATTCGCAACCTGACACAGATTGAGTTTGCCGGCTGCTTCTCAACTGATACACAACCCTTCTCCGAGATACTTCTCAATGGTCACCAGCTCGAGTCACTTATGCTGGTCGGATCGCTTGAATGCACACCCTCGACGTTGTTCCGTGAACACAGAACCTCACTTCCATTCCTCCGCCACTTCTCGCTCACCATCACCAGTGTTCACCGGCATGCCACAGATCGGGAGCTATGCCCCGCGATCTCCGAGTTCCTGCGCGAACGTACCCAGCTACAGACGTATCACCTCCTCGTCCCCCCTACGGACCATCGCCGTATCGGGTTCGATGCATCAGCATGGGGTGTTCTTCCTGCACTTTCAAAATTGTGCAGCTTGTCCATCACGTACCCAAGGGACCTGTCTCCATCTCTCGCTGGATGGTTGGTCCCGCGCACTGTCCGCGCCCTAACTCTCGACCTATCGCCCGCTATCACAGAGGATTTGACATCTTTCATGACGGTGAGCCTCGCTTCTCGATACCCTGTCCTCCACTTCTGACGGCCAATTCCTACACTTTCAGCAACTTCGTACCGGCATGCCTCTGATGGTGCGCTACATCGGAATCACCAACATGCCCATTCGTTCGGTGCTCAACGTCGTCGAACATGGATTCCCGAGCGTCCGTGTTGTGCGTATCGATAACAACGTTTGGACAGTGACGAGAATGGAAGACGGATCCTTGGAGGTTGAGCAGTGGCCCTACCGGAGAGCCAAGTACCATGCACCCGAATGGCTGGAGTCCTTGGATTGTGCTGATGCCATTTGGAAGGGAGTTGATAGTGCGTGAGGGATTGGTTTTTTCTTTCTTTCTTGGGTATCCACATTCGATGTATTCTCATATTGGACCAGGACAGAATGAAATCGAATTGATTCGATGTTCAGTATGCCACGAAATTGTATGCTTCCCAATATGGATCCCAGAGCGGCAGCCAAAAAATGGGTAGGTGGAGTACGAGCTTGGGCGCACAGTGGCGCGAGCGTGATGAAATTCACGAGTTCCTTCCAAAGAGCCCCTATCCCTCTATTAGCGACTCGCGCTCATGTCAGATATTGCAACAAGCAAGCAGCTGGAACGCATCGAGGTGCTCTTGAGCAAGTCGCTCCTCGGTGAACAGTTCATAAACACCCAGTTTCATATTTTCTCTGCGAGGTCAGCGCCGGGAAGAGTCGCCAAGCCCCGAACCTTGAGCATCAATAATACTCTGTTGGCCAATGAATCGAAATACTTTGCGGATCGTACGTGTTTTTCAGAGTGTTGGCAAGGAACGGAATTAATGGGCGACCAGTGTTGAGCTCCGACGGGAGTCTGTTAGACCCCACGATGGTTGACATCCCAGACATCGACGAAGTACCTAACGAAACCGATGATTATGAGTATGACAGCGACAGCGACCTTGAGGATGACGATCTGGCGCCGTTTTCCTCCACATACGACAATGCTGAAACACACAAAGCGGAGAGCTGGCACCCTCAGGCTGTGCCAGCGGGATCAGCAATACGTCGTCCGCCCAGTACTGTCCCCACTACCGCATCCACTGACGATGAGTATGTTTGATCGATTCTAAGTTCCGAGCATGACTGTCTGACCAGTTTCCCTCATTCGTAGCGCGATCGAGGATGTCGGTTCAGATGCGATCGCTTCTGACATCTTCATTTTGGATGAAGTGCCAGTGTCAGTGCCTACTACCCACGACGAAGCCAATGGGTCAGACGCGAGCCATGATTCTCAGGAAGAAACAGGAGTGACGAAGGGCAGTATTTCGCGCAGTGCTGTTGCGGCTCATGTGCGTTATCCAGAAGTTCGCCACATTTTGGTTTAAAATGCCGCCTTCAGAACGTGAGTTTGCTTTGGTCTTTTTCTTACATGTCAGTTTCAAAACACGTGAGATTAGGTGGTAGGCCCTTCTTAGCTACCTCTACACGGGTAGGATCACTTTCATGGCTCTCAAATCATCGGTGTCTTTCACAAGCTACGCGAGCGAACTGAGTTGTTCAGCCAAGTCTATCCATCGCCTCGCAAACAAGGTAAGCAAGCTAGACCCACCGAGGTGTCCAGCATTCCTTGGATACCAGGAAGTTTTAACCCTCTCTAGGTAGGACTGGACGAACTTGGTACAAAAGCTCTCGAATACATTCGCAGGGGCCTTTCAGAACACAACATTCTCAAGGAGCTTTCCTGTAGCCTGCTTTCCAGGTCAGTCTGCGCCGAGTTGTTCGCAAACTTTGTGTTCCCATGGTTGTTCACGATTCGCACTGCAGTCATCCGCAGCTCTTGGAGGTGGAGCTCGGCGTGTTGAACTGCTATATGAACACGCCCCCGGTTGCCACAGGCTTTCCTTCCTTTGCACGGCGCATCGCCAACAGGGAATTTTCTCATGGTTCGGAAATCATCATCTTCATTACTTCCAAGTTATTAGAAGCGCGCAGCTACGGGGCTCAGACGCCCGAGGAGGCACGGGCAGCCTCGCAGCCTAATAACCCAGCAGAGGTAGTGCAGCGCATCGCAGATAAATTTGCAGTTTTGTTCTCCCAGCATCCTAACGAAAACAAGCGTTGTTAGATCTGGGGGTACTTCTTGCCTGAATATGGCGCACGGTGTTCCCATACAACGCTCGCTGTCGGTTTTTGGATACTTTGCCTCGGAGAGGTGGGGTGCAGCTTTATTCCATTTGTTTGGTAAACCTGGGCATGAACTCAATGTCTATAGTACTCGTTTTTTATTTGTAATCGCTGCGAAAAACGGACTTTCAGGCTGACCTGGTGGATTAGTTAACATTTCTCGTTGGCCATTCCATGAACTTGTCCTCATTACCTCCTAACGTCGATTCCACAAACAGCACCGAAACAACACGAACCCCTTTTACCATGCTGCGTCGGCCTATCGGACGATTCGGTTGCTTTCAGTCGAGCCTGCCACCGGCCCACCGCTGGCCTAGGATTTCCGAAGGAGCATCGTGACGACAACAACATCCCCCTTTCGCCATGTACAAGCGGTCCACAAATGACCAGCTGGCGGTGGGATTGCTACCCCCGTATAAGATGTCTACGCGGTAAGATACGTTCGTACTCTGCGTGCCAAAAGACTGGAACTTCGATGGCTCGAAACCAGCGAGGCCGAGGGTGCCATGGCTCGCTGGGTCCCACTCCCTTGACAGTCCCCCTTTCTCCTCGTGTCTGACTAGATCGAAGGGTGACGTTACGGAATCAAGATAGCACATGACCTTCGAACTCGTGAGGCGTCGAAGTAAACGGCCAAATTTCGCGCCTGCGATGATATAAATATTCGGTGACCGTAAACGAATGAATGCGTCACATTGGCTGGTTGAAGATACATCATAAGACAAAATGTTACTGTGTATACCCAAACGAGATGAGAAGCTGATGAACACTCACTATGCAGGTAAATTAGGAGGAAAATAAATGTCGAAGGACGTCAAACGGAGCTCGTGACGGCGAGGCAGCCGAGCCATATTATCTCGACGACCACTTTGCCAATGGGTGTAAGTGAGATTTCACCCTCCTGCTCCTCTTCTTCAGCGACAGGAAAATGCTGGATCTGGTCCTCCTCCTGCGTGCAAAGACCGAGCTGGCAAAGCCCGTCCTCTACAAAATCGAATCCACGCTCTCGACCGTAGCAATAGCAGACAACCGTGTTCGTCAACTCTCCCTTCTGATGCGGGTCAGATGCAGGAGACCCAACCGCTTCTTCAGGGCCGTCGACAGCCAGACCTCCACTTGGAACTTTGAGACCGCTTTGTAGCAGTTCGCTTTGATCAATGATGCGAGCCACAACACGGAAGGCGGGAAGGTGGACAGACTTGAAATCGGGGTTGACGCCGCTGGTGGCCTCTTTCTTGGGCTTTTTGCCAGGCGAGCCAACCTCTTCGATCGGCACATAGTAGACGATCAGAAATCTGCCGTTTGCGGGTACACTGGTAGGCGATGCGACGTCGGTCGCTTGGGCCTGAATGTTCACCCCGCCAGTCTCCCTGGCCCAAAGCGGAAGAGTCATGCAAAGACAATCCTCAGGGATTTGACCAAGAAAGGAATGATCAGACCCCCGCTTAAGAGGTGATCGTGATGGTTGGCCAATCTTCGAAGGTAGGAGACCAACGGCTTTGAACGAAGCATTGAGATTGTTAACGAGGTCAATCTCTTCCTGTGGGCTCCGGGAGGGGCTAATCATGGATTGGAGCATGCCAGCCAGGGATGGCGAAGGGGTGTCAGTCCTCGAACTGCCGCGGACGACGCGAAAGAAACGCTCTGTGAACGTCCAGCCTAAACCAGTCGACCCACGGCTGTCGGCGTCCAGGCGAGAAGGCTCGATGCTGCGCGGGAGGGGCGCGAGCGGAATCGCGGACCCATCGTATTCAAAAACGTTGGAAGCATGATTGTCCGAGTGGAATCTCGAGGGGGTAGACAATATCGGACCAGCGGCTGACTCGCGTGCAGAGCCCGCCCGGGGGAACTGGGATGTTCTATTACTGGGGTGCCGTGTACTTGTAACGCTGCTTGGCTCCCCCCAATCGGAATTGTCTCTACCCCTTCCCTTGCAATCGTATGGAGCTGCGCTCGGCCCTTTGTTCAGATCCCGTGAATCTCCGCGCGTACCGAGCTGGCTCGTAGATTTCGTGATGGCATATTTTTGCTGAACCTTCTTCGGAGCTAACATGATGCCGGCACGTATGTTCATGTGCGTCGGAGCGGTGGAAGTGCTGACCTCGCCTGGTTTTCCGCCAGCAAAGGGATTGGAGGTACGAAATATCGAGAACGCGGTGGCTCGAGGGTGTTTATGAATAACACTGTGGCAGCCGTTGTTAGCTTGTTGATCCATTACCTGCCGGACATGGATCTGTTGCACCACTCCTTTTGCAGGGTCAGCAGGGCGTGCTGCTTGCGTGCGAAGAATAGTTTCAGAAAACATGAATGATAGGGAATGTTAGCTCACAGGGAAACAAGAGATCGTCTCGCTAAAACCTACGTTCGGAAACCGTCCTTCTGACTCTGAAACGACCAACGTGCCCACACCTCCACGTTTCCTGCACCCGCGAAGACATATCCGTTTGCGCTTGATCGGTGTCTGAGAGACGAGGGTGAGACGGGGGCTGTGTCCGTTTCGAAGGACTATTGGACATCGACTGATCTCCCTTGATACGCGTAAACGACCAGTAATAGCGACGCGAATCGAACGTCTTGTCGTATTTGCGGAGATGTCTGAGGAATGGCTCATCGATTGAAAGTGATCCTTCACTAATGGCAAAGGGGACGGTAGAGGAGATGTGGGAGGACAATGGTTTCCCAGAATGCCCCTGAACAAACGAAAGTCGAGAGTCAAAGGAGCGTATACTGCCTTCGGGAAGAATGTATGCCAGATTGAAATCACCATAAACATTCCCTGCCTCTCCCGCTTGTTTATGTCCTGCTTGAACTGAATGCAACGAACTAGTGTCGTATGAAGTTCCGCTGGGACGACGGAATGTGACCACGCCAATACTGCTGGTACTGTCATCCTCGTCATCTAGGGGACCAAAAAAGGTCGCGGCTGGAGGGCTGTCAATGGAAACTGATAGTAGACCGACGGGTGGACCACAATCGGCTCGGTGGTGTTCTTCATTGTAGCGACCATCGCCGGAAGGGTTGGCGTCGAATGAACTGTCAGCATGATGGCCAAACTCAACGTTGTCATCACGACACAGCTCGATGGTGTGAATACTGGCACAGGAGCCAGACCGGGATGTAGCAATAGGTACAGACCTAGACGGTCGTCTTGCTGGAGGCGGTGAAGATGATGCTTTAGTGGATCCAATGACATCTGAGAGGCGACCAAAGGTGTGATAAGAGGCGGTGTCGGCAATGACCCTCTCATGTAGCCGCGGCGAGGGCGCGCCAGTACTCGGACCTGTGGAGGTGATATTCTCGCTTTCATCGTGGCCTATCCCAGAAGTAGTACCAGGGCTACACCCAGTTGAGTCGGTTGCAAAGATTGTCGACGGTGCTTGCATAGCGGAGTGGTTACTTGACTGGGATGATCGGACATGATGAGGTAAATCTGGGTGTCCCACACCCTGCGAAGGATGACTGCAGACATTGTGAATCGATTGGCCCGCTGGCTGTGCGGAGATAGAGAAATCGGGGGTAGTCGTCGGGCGAAGCACAGACAAGGTAAACGAGTCCAAATCGGTCCCTTCAGCGCATGCATCACAGGAATTGGGGACCACATCGCCGACCACATTGTGGGCACTACTAGCAGATACATTGACGTCGTGGTTGGGGGAGGAAATGGTGTGGTTGATTATAGGTGTCAAATTAGTTGATGAGGAAGGCGAGACGGACGAAATGGGAAGGAATTCATCACGGGTTGCGGAAGGACATGAATTACGGGACGTTGCACGTGAAGGGGGAGCAAACAGACTGGAGAATGGGATCCGAGTAAGTGTATGTCATAGGCTTAAATGAAAAGGACCTACAGATTAATGCGATTTACGGGGTGAGATGGGGGATCGTCAACGCCTTCGATAGCGTGGGAGAGGATTCGGGGATCTACAATATGCTCTCCGATCATGGACCGATACTGTTCTCGGTTGCCAGTGGCAGACATCGCTGAGATGAATTCGGAGTATGACCCGTGAATATACCAAAGCCGAATTAAAATTTGTACGCCTGTGCAAGCCAAGGAAAAGCGGAGGAAGGCTTGACGATTCGCAAGCTAGGCAGCCTGTAGTATAATACTAACTGTCTATCGTCAGAATGGTGCAACAATGGCATAAATTTGGCACGAACTATGCAGAGCCACGCTCTCGAAATCGAAGTCAGAAACACTGCAGATGGATTGAAGCAAAAGAAGAGAAAAAAAAATCTAATATGTAAACGAACGACAACAAGATACCGAGATCCCGAAGAGGGGAAAACTCGTGTATATATCATTGTATGTTTGGCAAGTTGACATCGCATACTAGGGAGGTCTATCACTTCCTTAAAGGCTAAAGCTAAAGTCAACTCGAATTCTGCTTCCGTCCAAATCATCACCATGGATTCCTTGGTCTCCAGCTCACGTCCCAAAAGCGACGGTATATTACAAACACTCTCAGAATCTTGTTCTTCAACTTATCTTGAACAGCTATTCCCGGGCCGTTGTCAAGACTTACACGAGTGGAAATGCACCCAACGATCGTAGAGCGGAGATTATCGAACGAACCGTGCAGAGAAACGTGCCTGGACGAATGCCGCGATTGACTCTAGTATCAGGAAGAAGCAGTCAGAACTTCGATAAGCTTGAGTTTTGATATACACGAACCAGCTCGTATACCCTGTATTCCGGAACCCAGGATGTCCAACGTGCCCCCACCTGTGTTATACTTGCTACCCTTCCCCAAGAGACCGGTACTGCACAGCCAGAGGATCTTTACCAGGGTACGACGGGAGAAAAAAAAGTAAGGAAGGTGGCCACTAACACTGAAGCATCTGCATCAGCAGCGACAGGCACGGAATGCGCAATCGTTTCATTATTTGACTCATCAGATTCCGTTGAGCAAACGTACGAAAATCCTTTGCGCTGTTAGAAGCATCAATGATATACGGCCACTTGACCAAAGTCAGGGCAGATATAGCTACCCCGATGGTCCTCAGGAGCTCTAGGAATCTTTCTGATATTTTCATGTCTTGCATACCAGCGACAACAGAACCATGATTCTGTGTTGGTTCACCGACAGGTGATGCATTCATCCTTATACTTGCGGTTCCTACAGCGCCGGGAAGCTTTCTATGAGTGCTTTTTTGGGACGGTACAGGTCCGAGAAAACTCAATAAGAGGATTCTGGTAATGGCTGTGGTACGGGTGTGTAAAAGGTCGGGATGATCGTTTAGGTTCAGCCTTTAGGTGTGACTGATTGGCTTGCACGATGACCCCCGGAACCCAACCCTTTCGAATGTACTTGTCTCTCTCTCTCGTGCCCGAGAGCACCATGCGCGGCCATCTGTAGCGCCTGAGTGCTTGGACGAGCGGGTCTTTGCATGCTACATAGGCATGATCTGACGTGCTAGGCCAAGAGTATGCAAGACTTGGCAGCACAAACTGCATAATGGCACTCTCAATCTCCCTGCGCGCGAGCGATGACAGTTCCGACTGTGAGTTATGCGATCTTCAAATCCGTCGCTTACTCGGAGTCGACGAAGAGTATGTTTTTTCGTCTTCATCGTGTTCGCGCTCCTCAGTCAGAGTTGCGTGGCCTTTTGAAACAAGTCTGGACGTGTAGGGAGACGGGGAACGTGCCTCTACGCGGATTTGTGGTCATTGGCCCAGATCGTATTCGGGGAGCATGCTCTGTTATTTCCAAGACTTGCTGGAGATGACGAAACGTCATTGAGCCGTCTTCAAGTTTTGACGATATCCACTCGACAGCCCTGCAATCACACCTCGTGGAGGTCTCCAGCCTAGGCTACCATCGGATGGGGCCAGTGGTTAGTCACTCGCCGGACATTTTGTCCTAGTGTATGTATACGGTCGAGGATTTGACCGCGGAACGGGATCAACCAACGTCATGTAACCATTGGCATGCATGTATATGTACAACTATTCGGATAAGTATCAGTACTGGGGGGGTAAACAAGCACGAAAGATATAACGCGAGCACTCGAGTGAAAATACCGAGGCACAGACCGAATGAAAGAGCTAGAAGAAACAACACGCGACTGAGCCAAAAGATCGAAGAAATTAAACCGAACCCGATAGCGATAGAATAATGCATAGAGAATACAAGCGAGTTGAAATGCGATGGCGAAAACAAGAGTCGAAAGAGTACGAATAGCAAATCAAGCGAAAGGTAGGGAGGACAAGCAACATATGTTCAAACCCCCTCAGAGATGATGCTCCCGATGCTCAACACGCTTTTCTTGCCAGGAACGCCCACGCCAGACATGCCGCCGCCCCGTCCGGAGTCTTGTTCGAAGGGGGCCCTCGAGAGTTGGATCAAGCCTGGATATCCTCCGCCTGGTCCTCCGGGTGCATTGGCACTTGTGCGTGGCGATGATGGTGATGGCGAGGATCCTGCACCACTGACAGATGCACCCGCGTGCCTTAGCGGAGCGAGATGAATCATTTCTTGCTGATGACTGTGTGGCGCGCCTGGGTTAGGGCCCCAAGCAGAGGCAGAGGGGGGACCACCGATCCCGCTCGAATATGTGCTCGCGGAGGGTGGTAGAGACGTCGGATAACGGGACGTGGAAGTGTTAGACGAGGGACCTGGACCTGGCGAGAGCACTCTCCCGGTGTTGGACGACGAGTGAGTATGAGCATGCGGGTGCTGATAATACTCGCCTTGTCCCTGTGCGTGTGCGTTATATTCGTACTGTGAGCCACCACTCGCAGATGACGAATACGACTGAGAATGGGTTAGAGATGGTGCAGGCGGTACGGGCGTAGGTTGGGCATTGTTCGAGTAGTACGTGTGGTGGTGGGGGTGGGACGACGGAGATGATGTGGGATGGGGCGCAGAAGAAGGTGGGGTATTGTAGTACGCTCCACTTCCATGTGGATTTTCGTTTGTGCTCGCGTTCGTAGAGGATGGAGCGTACGATTCATACCTTCCTTGTGGTTGTTGTGGGTAAGAACCCGGGTAGGTGTGTGCCGGTGTCGGCCCGGGGTATTGCGATCGGTTCGGAGAAGGATATTGTCCTTGGTGATGGGTATGAGAAGATGTTTGTGAATATGCTTGCGTCGAAGATTGGTGGGGATAATTTGTAGGGGTTTGCTGGTGCTGATGAGGGTTATTATGTGGGTGGGAATATCCGTGATTGTGTCCTTGGTACGTCTGCGCAGGCGGAGCGTGTGGGCCGTCGTAGGCGGCGTTGTAGGTCGCACGTTGTCCGTGTGCCTCGGTATGGGTGTCGTATGACCCTCGAGCATGAGTTGCGGAATCGTAGCTTGCTCTCGAATCGTACGACGCGCGCTGATGTTGAGGGTGCTCAAACCCGGTCCTTCCGCTCGCACTCTCGTATCCACTCCTTCCGGTGACATGATCATAACCAGTCCTGGCATTTCCACTTTCGTAACCGGTGCCACCTCCGATGCTTCGCTGCTGATCGTAGGACCCACCCCGGGTGCTAGTATCATACACGGACCTCGACGACTCATAGTTCATCCGGTCGTACAAACCGCCAGCACCGGAGGACTGATAGGACGATGATGTAGACGAAGATGAGAGCGGTTGAGGACCCAGTCTTCGCGAAGTGCCCGAGCCGGAACTCGAAGGTTCGCCGGCAGATAGCGGTTGAGCACCGGGTGGGGGTGCGATCGTCATACCTACACCCACGGCTCCACCAGGATGAGAAGATCCCATGGCAGGGTGCGAGTGTTGATGCTGAATGGTTGACCCTGTGAGTTCAATACCACCGGGCGCGCTCGCAACACCGAGCATTGGGTCAAGTGACGAAGCCGTCGGCCAGGCAGGTAACCCGGCGAGCGCAATGGATCCAGTGCTTGCAGAGGAAGGAGTGTGCGGGGTCATCTCACCACTTGCAGTACCTGACGAAGGACCAGATGTGAGACTGAGTGGCCCTGTGAGGGTGCCGTGACGGGCGCGTTTGACAGCTGCAGAAGAAGAAGCCTGAGTTTGTAGGACTTGTGGATGTTGCGCTTGCTCTTCTCCATGCTCGTCTTCAATTTTGCGGTGCTCGCTACCATGAGGGTCGTCCAGAGGTGTGGCAAGAGCAGCAATGGGTCGTTTTCGAACCCGGATATCTTTCCTGATGCGTATTTTGATCCCTTGGTCGGCTAGAGAGACGGAAAGAGGGGTGGATTCTGTTTCGGAGGCGTTGTTATCCACGAGGTGGGACGAGTCACGGTTGCGAGAAAAATGGATAATGGCAACACGCAAGTGACCAGTTGGAAGACGGAGATGGGGATGGGCGGGCAAACACGAATAGCACAAAAAATTGATTGGTAAGAAAGATGGAAGTTTTAGCATACGGAACGGACAACCGACCTTCCATGCCTGGAAACTTTTTCGCGGTGTATACATAGAAGGGAGCAGAGTAGATCGATTTGCAGTGGCGAACGGTATTTCTGCGAAGATGAATGATGGAAAAGGATGGGTGATGAAGATAACATACACTACGACTTCGAATAGACTAAGCTTGAGCCGGTAACTGCCTTCCGTGCGAACACTGAGATCGGGAAAGACGAAGAATCCAGCATCTTCGTTTCTATTTTCTGTGTCCTTGAGGTGGTATAGTGAGGATACGACGGAGCCAGTCGTGCATCGTGTTTTCCCGTCCTGCAGTGTGTTTGACGATGGGAGTAGAGACGAAATACGAGGGACAAACCTTGAGCCAATGCAATTCGGTGTCGTCATCCGGTTTAGCGAGGCTTGCGAACATGAAATAGTAGGGATTCTGAAGGAAACTGTGCGAATAGTTTGGATCGTCCTCGCTGTCAGGTTTAGCGGGAGCGGGAGGTTGGCGAGTGCATGGGTCGATGACACGAAGCTGAATGATTGGGGGAGGGTCAATTGGACGACGGTCGGCTGGAATGAAGTGGAACGAGGTGGTGTGGTAAGAGTGATGATGGGTGGAATATAATAAGCGCTCACCACCGACACCACACATGCGGGCCTGCTTTGGCTCCTGCCTGACAGTAAGTTCGTATTCTCTGTGATAGTTGAACATGTGGAGTTAGTTTAGAAGCAGAAAGGAAGGATGGGAAGCGGAGAGTGGAAGAGGAAATTGGAGGGATGATCAGATATCGAGGGGTGGCGATATGAGACGTATTGTAGTGGGACCGTTGGCTTGGGTCCGCGAAGGAACGTGAATTCGCAAAAGTGGAAAAATGGGACCAGTGGAAGAGCGATGTACAGAAATATCCAAGCAGAGGTCACTTACAGCTTGTCTCTCTCATGAAACGACCTATCACTGCGCTCGTACGGGTAGGCGGTGGGGACAGTGCCATAGCTGGTGCTCGTGTCCATCGCACGAGATGGCAATCGGGGGTGAAGATACTGTTGATGGATCAGCTGGACGTCGACGTTTGCAAGATTTGTATCCAGGCGTTGCAAAGGCGTTGATATGTTTTCTTGTAGGCCTTTTTTTCTGTGCACGCTGGCTTTCTGGCAGTGAGCGACTCTTGTGAGCCATGCGACCCAGATCACAGTGACACACAACCCACGTGATCCTCGGCAGTCCAACTTGCTCAATCATACCGACTCGTTACAAGTTCAGGTTAGTTCCATCACTCACCAAAAGTCTAACAGGTCTTGATGTCCGTGGCACCGTTCACATCTAGTCAATCCGGGGCCATCCACGCAACAGGTTCGCATCACTGACATCGTCGGGTTGAGCCCACAAAGCCCGTGCGATCAATCGTGGCAATCCTTGTCTCGTTCCATCATATCCACGCGAAGAGTCTCATATCTCTTGCCAGCGTGGACGGCCTATATTCATCGTAATTTCTTCGTCGATAACGCCACCTAGTTCTTCGCACCGATAATGCACAATTGTGGACAACGTCGATTGAAACGTAACTCCCGTGTGATCTCATTGCCATCCGCTAGGTTTTACCCCCAGAACCAGCTCTTGGCTGTTCCTTTGTGAACCACGCACTACCTAAGCTTCATTTCCTGATACCTGCAAGTGACCACTCTTCGTGCCCTACAAGACGACGATGAACGCGCCGCAACCTCCTGCGCAGTTCAGAACTTCCCTCAACTGGATCGCCCGGTTCCTCAGGAACGAATCTTTATGGCGCATGTGGCTGTAACGAAGATTTCTGGTACGAATCTCACTTCATTCTTTGAAAACTCTGATACTGGGTTAGGTTTCGCATAGCGACCCTGTCGTCGTACTGAGTACTAGTATGTCGTTCTCTGTCTTGGTTGTCGTTGCACTGATGACGATTTTACCATGTCGCAGCGACTCTTAGCACCCGAGATACTCGACGAAAGAGATCACTTATCAATGGTGAATGTCGTGTCAATAGGGGGAATATTTGTAAGGAAACCAATGACGTTGGTCAACAGACCCGTAGTATTGACAACAGTGTTAACGAACAGCAACGCCACGCTGGTTGGTACTCCACCTGACGCGAATGAGGCGTGCGTCGTCGGTGCATCATAGGATACAAATACATTATATCGAAGCCTATCTTACTGTGGGGTAAAGGCATCCTTGCAAAGTACTATTGGCGGAGCCAGCTTGGAAAGCTATATGCCAGGTTAGCAGTATTTCCGGGCCAGCTGGCTGTGTGAGATGAAATGAGAGCCACCAGTACATCTGTGCCCATCTCCCTGTCGTACCCATTGGCATCCCTAGGACAAAGGCCCATAAAGCTTCCGATGTATCTCCCCCTCCTTCCCCATCCTCTCCGCATCTTCCGCCCGCTTCTGCATCAGAGCAGCGGCAGCCTTTTCCGCCGCCGCTTTCTGCTCTGCTGCGCGTCGACGGATCACTTCGAGCGGACGCTCTACCTCTCTCTTCTTCGCCCCTCGCGACCGGATCCCTCTCGGAGATAGCTCGAGACAAGGCCTCCTTCTATCCAGCTGGTATCCGTCACTGTAGAGTCTGGCAGTGCGGCTATGTCCCACAGTATGACTCGTCAGACTACTAGGATTTTGTCGTTGACAGCAGCTTTAGGTTGCTTGAAGCGGACGACCGTGACTGATCATTGGGACTGTCCCTCTTGTGCAAATATGTGGTACTTGAAATGGTCCAACCCGCGGTGACAATGTGAGGGCCGAGGAGGCCCGATTCAGGGGACTATTAGGGTACGTACTTCGAATAGCGCTCAGCCATGTGACAGTCATTTTCAACTTCTACTACTAGCGCTTCCGCGATTGATATGCAATGACTGGCCTCCTGTTGCCACTCCACTCTGCTAACAATTGATTACACCATCTCCCGATCCCGTTTCGTTGCAGAACATGCGAATCATTCGAAAGTTGAAGTGCCACTGGTTGACGCCCCACCCCGACAGCAATTCAGTTTGCCCATTGCGGCAAATGTTGTCCCGACTCTCAACCTGCACGAACTGTACCTTATCACGGGCTACTCGCGGGGGCACGTAGGGCGATGGGCTATAAAGTCTCAGCTGTGGTCGAAAATTTCCAAGTCGTGCTGCGACAGTGGCTCCCAAAACATCCTCCGACTCTCTTACCACCAAATCTACCTCCTCCGACTTTCTTCCCCTCTTCACCACCTTGTGGCAACTACGACACCGACACCTACCGATCGAGTCCATCCCAATGTCAGATACAACAAAGCAGGAACATATCGAGGAGTACTTAAGGAAGTCTCTCTTCGGGGACGAGCTCATCAATACCCAATTCCATCTCTTCTCTGCGAAATCAGTGCCACCAGGCAAGGTCACTAAACCTCGTGTCTTATGTGCGAACAACGCTCTTCTTGCCAAGAGCTCGAAGTACTTCTTAGACCGTAAGTGATTCAGTTCAAGTTCTGTTGGTTCATGATGGGTTAATTCAATGGTGGCTAGTATTAAGTTCGGATATCAGTCCCTCTGACACAGAGTCGTTGATTGACATCACAAGTGACAATGACATTCCCCGGGATGTTCGAATCGACGACTACGGCTATGGGAGTGACAGTGACCTCGACGATGACGAGGATTTCTCTCTAGAGACCGAGAAGGATCAGTCTACAACCACAGGGCTATTCCAGCCCAAAAAACAAACCAAGGAAGACGACGAGTAAGTCGCACCATGATTTGGTTGATTATCGCCTGAGTCGTTATCTAGAGTTTCGGAAGATAGTTCTGAATCGGCTACCTCCGATATGTTCGTTTTGAGTCCGGAAGCTCCCAGAGGGGATGGAGCGTTCGGGACCAGGAAGCAGGAACACGAATCATTCGCGAGTAGCGAGACCGCGGCCGAGGAAATGCGAGGTAACACGGTGTCGGACAAGCATAGATCTGTCCGTCTCCGGTCCTTGGGAAGTCGGCATATCCTCGTGAAGGATATTGCTTTCCAAACGTAAGCTTTCGTTTCTATTCTCAGATAGACCCGGCTACTGAATGCAACCCCGGGACTAGGTGGTACACGCTTCTGAACTATCTCTACACTGGCAAGTTCAACTTCTTGCCTCTCAGTTCAACACGCACCGGCTCGCACTCGAATCCCTCCTCGACGAGCTCCCTCGACGAGCCTAGATGTTCGGCGAAGAGTATGTATCGTCTCGCCAGCAAGGTTAGTACCAAGGCCTGGTCTCGAGGAGTCGTGGGCTGATTCAGATTGGACGCGCCAGGTCGGACTGGATGCTCTTCGAGATGAAGCTATCTCATACATTCGGAGCAATCTCACGGAACAGAATATTCTTCAAGAGCTTTCGTGCAGTCTTGTGTCGAGGTAAGAAGCAATGCAGCTATTCCTCAGGCCCGACATTGTCAGATGCTGAAACGGATGGTTGCTTAGGTATCCTTCCCTACTTGAAATGGAACTCGACATGCTCTACTCCCACATTGCGTCGCCCGCAGTCGTCGCAGGTTTTCCTGCCCTCGCACGACGAATTGCGAACAGCGAACTCCCTCACGGGGCCGACATCGTCATCGGCATCCACACAAGGTTGCTACAAGAGCCCCAACCCCCAATGGCAGAGCCATCTCGACCCAGTTGGTTTACAACAAACCCGTCTGTTCCCAATCCGCCGTCAGAGGAACTGTCTTCATCAGACCCAGCAGGACCACCATATGTATCCTCTCTTTCACCGCCTCCGCCCAACCCGTCAGCAGCAATGTCCCTTACATCATCCGATGCACAAGAAAATGCAGCTCGACCCAGCATGTTCGACGGCTCGTTCGACGGCCTGCACGAGGCCTCGTTCGAGGTATCATCACAGTCATCTCAATCTTTGCTTGAACCACGTACAATCACTCCACATGCTCTGCCAGGAAAGAAGAAGAAGCGGATGAACAAATGAAATTAACATTTGCTGACCTTCGTACTCTCTGTTCCCTTTCCCTCCCAACTTCTTTCAAATATTCTACTTGTAGTCAAGGGCGCGAGCGACTCTCGCGAATTCTTTTCACAGCCCACGTAGTCCCACTCAATGGTCATTCTAGTAGTACGAGCTCGCGAGTAGGAATAGAATTTGGTCTTTGCTCGAGTGGCTGTGTCTCGTTAGCTCTCTCTCTTCCGTTCTCTCACCAGTCAGCCTTTAGGCTATCAGCCGCGCCCCGACCCCTTCCTTTCTTTTCGCCCACCCGCCACACCCTTCGATTCTTTCGAGCCCCCTAGTGACCCTTTAGAATCGCCTCGCGTGACCCTTGCTGTCGCGTTCTCCTGAACTGTCCGCCCACGACCGACTGCGTGCGAGGCCTTTCCCAGCCCGCCCACGCAGCTGACACTCGGGCCCCACAGGTTCTCACAGATCGCGGCCGGGAGGCGCTTCGCGCCTTCGCCCACACTTGCTTAGCTTCTCTCTCTGCAGTCCGAGTCACATAACGACGAACAAAGATCATAATATCGACTTGTTACTTCAGGACAGTCCTAAGCTTACGTATAAAGACATGCCCTGTAGGCTACTCGATCTTTCCCTAGTCCGCACCACAACTACAAGGACTTAACCCAGTCATCGTTGTGTGGATTCTGTGTGGTAACCACTGACGGACAGATTGCTCCAGAATACGTGCACTACAACATAAGAGAGAGAGAGAGCCCAATGAGGGCATCAGATGTGTGGGGTTACACAGCGTGGGTCGAATGCATGAGGAAGTAAGGTAGGTATATAAAGTGCCGTCGATGTCGACTGGGAGGTGGCAGATGAGACCGTGGAAGTTCGCTTCGAGGAACGAGTAGATTGTTGGGATATCGAGAAGGTGTTTTGGATGTAAGACGCATCTCCGGCTGAGAAAGATGCGGATGTACGGGACCGCGAATCAGAACCGGACCGACTCCCCATAACATACTGTCTCTTCTTCCTCGGATACATCTCTCCTGCGAGATCCACGTCGTCTGCGTCACCTGAAAGTGCGTCATCACCATCTGCTATATCCACCCGAACGACGTCTTGGGACTCCAATCGACCCGCTCCCTTGGAATCCTTCGAACTCATCCCTTTCAGCGAGCAATGCGGCGCCTGAGAGGGCCATGAGGGTTGAAGCGCGCTCTCGAGCCTTACGCTCCTCCCTGTTAGCGTGATCGATTTGGAGTATGAGGCAAGTCGCGATGCTGATTACCAGGAACCGGACGCTGGCGAAAACGCTGTCGCGACTACCAATGACGCTGTTGTTACAGCAGGTGATCGTAGCAGGCTTCGCAACGACGAAGAGGCTGCGAGCGCACAGCAATCAAAAGCGACTCCTCGCCCACGCTCGAGGTCTACCAGGGCAACACCGTTGACCAAGTCGTGGATCAGATGACGACGAGCCAAGGAGCAAGGTGGTTCCCGCGATGCTATGGATGATAAGAGAGTCACGCACAAATCTACTATCCAATTCTCTGCGAAATCACGTCTTATTTCGAAACCAGCTTCGTCTGCACCTCCTCCCGGCACATCTGCGTCTGCTAGGGATGCCAGAGAGGGTTAGGTTAAGAAGCCGAAGAGGTGGTCGATCAAGATGAGATAGAAGACGTCCAACCGGTCTGCGGGGCCACGCCAAACTGGCCACGAAAGATAAGGGAAAGTCCAAGGAGGGAGGTGTCAACGGTACAACATCAGACCGGGAGAAGGGCAAGTCTATCTCTAGGTCAAAACCTACTCCCAATCGACCGGAATTTCCATCTCAAGAGTCGAGCCCGGCCCCGCAGGCAATCAAGCATCCCAGCCCCTCCCGCCTCAAGCCTGATCTCGTCCATCGTAGTTTAACATCTTCTGCAGCGCACCGGTCAGACATGGAGAGCGAGGGTGAAGTTCTGGAGGTCGAACCCACGAAGAAGGATATGCGGGGTCCGTCGGCGAGCAAAGCCCAGTCGACAGCAAACGCGACGCGACAAAAAGGCAAGACGATATCCCTTGGGTCTAACTCAGATTCAGAAAGTTCTGCTCCACCCCGCCGTGCCACTGGCAAAATATCCACCCGATCAAATCTGGGATGGAAAGCGAACGGGAAGACGAGCAAGGACGCCTGAGAAGAGACTGAAGACAAGGGCCGTATCCGACCTGCCAAGACGAAGATGAGCGAGAAGCGCAAGGAGAGAGCACGGAGTGGGGCAACAGCGCGCAATGATGACTCCGCCACCAGGCGTGATGTCGAGAGGCAACCAAGAAGCAGGCTACACCTCGTTCCCCCACTCATTCCCCGTCCTCTACGCCGAACACGAAGAATTCGCGTTCGCCGAAGCGGAGGTTGTCTGTCGTCATCCTGGGTCTATGAGAGATCAGGTCTCAGGTGCAGAGGGGACAAATCAATTGTAATTTCGTCTATGTTCATCTTTTCCGAACCTTTCTTACTGAAGTACAAGCTAGTGGTAATACTAACAGTAGACAATAAGTGCGAGAATCAGGATAAGGTAGTCGAGAAGTCTACAGTCACCGAGGTCTACTTGGACATAAATAATCCTAATTCGTAAGTCCACGTGGCGCGTTTTCTGAGCACGGTTGTCCAGCTTTCCAAACAGCGCACATGAGGCGGACCATCATTTCGGTGATACGGCCTGGCGTCCACTTCTATAACGTGTCTTTAACCCTTGTCAACTCCAGTCATGGGTTTACGGCTACAGCTATCCAACCTCCACCGTCACTTCATTGCGTTCATCTGCCGCTTCATGTCGCAACCACCGACCGAAGTGTTAGCGCTCTTCATACCTTCTCGTACAAATGTATGGGACCTTGGTCCTGAAGCCTTCATGAAGCTCTTGCCGGAAGACGCTAGCTTATCCAAGCTGGTTTGTATGGAGTTTTTCAAGTGCAAGAACTCCAAACGACACGAATTCCTTGTCCTGCACTTCACGCACCCAACCCATACCTCTGCCCGTGCGGCAATCATTGTACACCGTACTGTGAAAGATGTACGGCCCTCTCAGTCATCTCGAGTTGCATCACCAAGCCTAGTTACTACACCGGCAGCTGACGAGGTGCTCGTTATTCCCCAAAATTTCAGAATCACAGACATTCTCGACAACACTTTCGGCGACTACGAAGAGCTTTGTGCTCTCGAATATGCTCTGTCTGACCCCAATTCCTTGCCGCATCAGCTTCCGAAGCCTTCGGCAACTCAGCTTTCTATCCTGATTCAGATCATCAGCAGACACCGACCGGACTACGATCTCTATGAAAACAATTGTTATTGGTTCGCAGACATGCTCTTTGAGGCAACCAAGGAGATCTTCCCTGGGGGCCAAGTGAAGTGCAAGAAGCACAATTCACGTGGACGATATGGTATCAAGACTTGGACTGAGGCGCACACACTTCCACGTATCTGTGAGGAGTACAGGGACGAGTGCGATAAGAGACACAGGAAAGATCAAGAAGTACAGGTAGGTCTCCAATGTATCACACTCCCCACTCATATCCACGCTTCGGTAAAATCAACAGGGGTGGAAACAACGTCACGAAGAAGAGTGTCGAGGTCGTGAAGAAGAGCGTCGAGGTCGTGAAGAAGAGCGTCGAGGTCGTGAAGAAGAGCGTCGAGGTCGTGAAGAAGAGCGTCGAGGTCGTGAAGAAGAGCGTCGAGGTCGTGAAGAAGAGCGTCGAGGTCGTGAAGAAGCAGAAAGGCGTTACGAAGAAGCAGAAAAGCGGTCTCGGGAACTGCTGGCCCAAGTGCAAGCCGCATGATCACAGTTACCGCTCTGTGACGTGCACGGATGAATTGAGTACATGCTGCTGGTCTTTTCCCCCTCGCATTCGTTATTTATTCAAGAGATTAGCCTTTTTTGTCAAGTCCCAGTTGTACGTATGGAGATACCATTTTGTTCCCGACTTCATCACCGCCCGCGATCTTCGTCGGCTTCCCGCCTGACAATGTCGTATACGCTCGTCGTCACGGTGATTCTCAGGCTGATAAATTTTAGATGCGCTCGGCATCTAGCTTGAAAGGAGAGACAGCAGAGCAGGAAAGAGCGATGTGCCACTGCCCGACTGTGGCAAGAGGTGAGGCCGTTGGATGAAAGCTCACCATTTTTGCGCCCCCTCTTCGAGATCCGCTGTTTCATGTTCAATCAGATACGTGTTCTGTCGCGGACCAGTGCACTGCCTTGTGCGAGGAGCTCGAATCCAAAACCAACACACAACTGCTGCGAGTCCACTTTACTCCTACTACTATGTCGTCCGCGCCTTTGCACTCCAGCGGATCCAGCCTTCCAGCTGGCTTCAACCGCACCAGATCCTGGGACCCCGTTGCAAGATGTCCGATGACTGCCGTTGAGCGAATTTGCAGGAATTACTGTGGTGTATCAGCCCGCGTATTAGTAGTGTTGTGTATCGCGAAGTCATTCATTCGAACATCTCGCCGCAAGCTACCAGTATTGCAACCTATCTCGACTCACCACCTTGCAATGCTTCCCCAGTGCTCGCAACTTGAATATCCACTTGGCTTGTCTTGCAAGACCTGTTTCCGTCCCTCACTATCCACCATCTTGCAATATCCCGGTATCCATCAGGCTTTAAGCTTTAAGTACCATCTTGCAAGACACGGGTGCTGTTCTGAATCACTTGGTGCGGCATGTAAAGATATTGCAATAATCTTGCAGGCTTCTTGCCGGGCGTTGGCTCGGACAATCTCGTTACTAACGAATTGCTACTGGGAGTTTTACACTCTAGATGTACAAGGGAAAGTTTTACGCCAATGCTAATCACGACGACTTGGGTATATCGCCGTCGTCGACATTGATCTCGCTGCCATCCTGACTCGCATCAACACTTTTGCAAAACTAAAATTACGCGAGGGCTCTCATAAAGCCCTAGGTAGATCAGATATCCACTCCTGGTTGGCTCACTCAGTTCCACAGCCTGACATGGACGAGGATGATCAACCGGTAGGACCAGTCTGGACACGCAACCGCGTCCTCGACGACTGGCAGAACTCGGTTCAAATCGCACAGACACGACTGCTCTCAAGTAGCACAAAAGCTCGTATCGAGTTCCTCAGCGAAGCCCTCCTTTGGGTGGTTAACCAATGTAGGTTGATCTCTTGCTTCGCACCATCTGAGCGTGCTAACATACATCTTCGTCTCAGCTCTCAGTCTGTCGCAGATCATGGATGTATTTAGACTCTTAACCCAAACATATCCTCGATACGTCGATAGCGTATCCCGTGATGCCATCGAGGTCATTGGCATGCGAATGATCGAGAGGGACGAGTCTATGCGCGACGCACCAAAGCTAGGCGTCCTGGAGCAAGTGC
The DNA here is from genome assembly GCA_038093975.1 of Chalciporus piperatus. Classification (NCBI taxonomy): domain Eukaryota; kingdom Fungi; phylum Basidiomycota; class Agaricomycetes; order Boletales; family Boletaceae; genus Chalciporus; species Chalciporus piperatus. The sequence continues at coordinate 10,703 of JBBPTG010000244.1, read as the reverse complement.
TAGGATGGCTTTCGAACGAGGTATCACACATATCGAAACGAAGCTCCAGGTTTGTCTCATCGTCATCTTACCCGTCCATCGATGCGCTTAGCTCTCTGAAGTTCTTACGCTCCATCAGATATCTTCGTCCTCTTGAACTGGTCTTGCGGTATATATACTACGTGTCTTTCCTCCTCAGAAAGTTTCGTGTCCACCGATTCGTGGCGCGTTATTGTTGACATATTTGCCAATCTCCTCGATCTTGAACTCAATCAATCCACTCGCTCTAAGCCCACCATGCAGAAAAGCGCGCTCGTTCGGACGCGCAGAGCGTTACGTTCTGCCCCGGGGCACCTTCACTTCCTCATGTCAACGCTCATCACGCAAGTCAAATCTAGCCAGACGCCTCTCGTCTACCTCTCCCTTCTGAGCACAGCCGTCGATGTAACGATACGCCTTAAAGACGTCAAGGACGAATCTCTCAAGCAAATACCTCAACCAATCAAGGTTAGTCTATTACTAGTCTCCCGATGCTTATCTTGTTGAATTTATTCAGGAAGACATCATTAGCTTGTATGCGTCCCAAGTCCTCATGTCCAAGACGGCGGTCCCCGCACACTCTTCCGTGCGTCCGACCCGGCAATTCACACCGCTCATGTTTATCTAACTTATCATTCTCAGAGCGCACTCCACGACTTCATACGTACCGCTGTCAGTCCTGACGATCTCTCACCTACAATCCTGCCCACGATGGAAAAAGCACTCCTTCGCTCTCCAGAGTACTCGCCGAGTGGTAAGTTTCCTTATTTCGCCCCGTTCCGCTCCGACGCTAGACATTGTTCAGTCATCAGCGACTTCCTCGTGGCCTACTCTCATCCTCTCGATCCTCCCACCCTTAAAAAACTTCTAACCGCTTCTCTCAATTCGGCGAAATCGAGTAATCCATCAGTCCGAGCGCAAGCCACACATTTCTTCAAAGTCCTAGCACCCAAATTCCCCCCAGAATTTGTCGAGAACGCAGTTTCCGAAATACTGGCTCTCCCAATGGCCGGAAAGACCACTGGCACAGATCACCGTGTCGCGCTATATACAATGTTATCGATGGTTCCCAAGAACGATGCTGCTTCGATGAAACTCATCACCGCTCTCCCGACGTTGATAGCCAAAGAAGCGAAGACGTTCGCCAGGGCCATGGCGGGTGTATTAGAGGTGTGTTTGAAAACAGTGGCCGCGAACCCGTTGGGAAACGCAGCAGGTACTTTGGAGGGTTATGTGGCATTGGCTGTATTGCTTGGCCCAATGGCAAAGTCCGGATAATTCGGTACGTGCTTGGCTGTCATCTCCGCGCACCTTCTATGGGATTGTCGGCTGCCCTATGAAATCTATTGGCTCCATAGATGATCTTGTATCTCGTAGTGTATCCGTGGACGTCCTCACGGGAACCTCGACAAAGCCCTCGTTCCTTATCTGGGACAAAGTGTACCAAAAGATCAACGATGCTGGGGAAGAAGTTTGGTTGCTCCGCGCCGCCGATCTCGCGATCCCGAAGCTCGAACCCGAGTTACTCAAGAACCATAATTTGAGGTGTGTCTTCGAAGACTTCTGGCGCTTCTGGTCCAACTGAAGACTGCGCTCTTCGTGTTCGTAGAATTTCATTGGGTTCCATCTTCATACATCTCTCTGTTCATTCGCAATTCTCGGACGTCCGAAGAACTGCTATTCAAAGTCTTGGGGAGACCGTCGTTCGACACCCTGAGCTTCTAAACATTGTCATGCGTGACGCGCTCACGTCTTCGCTCGCGAAACCCGTCGCGCTAAGTAAAACGACCATACCCGCGCCGTCCGCTGAGGAACAAGAAAAACCGGCGGTGAACAAACAGCGGCGATACGCTGAGCTACTATTGACCCTTGCGAATTTCGGCGACGAGAAGAGACCATTATTGGATAAGACGCTCAGAAACTTGTTGGTCGTGAATTTGGTGGTGTTGGCACACCATCCCGTGATCAGTGCTTTACCTCATACGGGTAGCTTCATGACTGATGTTTGGTTTCTTCCTCTAGGTGGTGCTTCAAAGCTATTGTGGATTGAGCTATGTCAAGGAGCAGGTGCAAATCCGCATGATGTTGTTAGTAGCAACGTCGACCAAGCAATGAAGAACGTTCTCGAGGCGTCAGTTATGGATTCTAAGGTAAGCTCCCCGATGAAAAACATCCCACTAAGCTGCGACCGTCGACGGTGTCTTCCTGCGCGGTCGCGTTAATAAAGTCTGGTTTTGCGGATGCTAGCTACCGCTCAGTCAGCACCCTTGCGTTCGTCTGCCCTGAAGTGGTCCTACCCTGCATCGTGGATCAGCTCCGGTTGGATATTGATGCGAAGGCTTTAATTGGGTTGACAGAGGAAGATTTAGGTATTTGGGAAACGCCAGAAGGAACGACATACGTCAATGGTGGGTTGGTGTCAATATTCATTTACTCTTATCCTCATCTTCGTCTTAGTTCTCTCCTCCCAGAAGCAAGACGAAGGCCCGAAGAAAGGAAAGGGCGCTGACATCGCGAAATGGGAAGCCGAACTGCGTCAGTCAATTGCACCCAAAAAAGGCGCAACATCTACGACGCTCTCCAAGCAAGCGCAGGCGCTGGTTCAGAGCCAACTCAAGAAAGAGGCCGTCGTCCGTCAACGGGTGTCTTCCTTGCGGTCGAACCTCTTACGGGGACTCGCATTCGTTCGAAGCGTCGTCGCTGTCTGCGCTTCGTCCGCCGCGGGTGCGAATGAGGAGACGGTCAGAGTAACAAGAGGATACGTCAAACCAATCGCGGAATTGGTGTTGGAGGGTGCGATGGGGACTGGATGTACACGGTTGGTGGGCGACGACGCGTTTCAGACGTTCGTCCAACTGGCGATGTGCTGCTCGGAGAGACTGGAAACGATCCGGAAGTGGGTCGGTGCGGCCATATTGAGGGCCCTGGAGGTCGAGTGTGTCCCCGAGGAACAACGGGCTGAGCCCCTGAACTGTGAGTGATATTTCATTGCTCACTCGCTTTGAAATTTTATTGGCGAGTCTCTGGTGAACCTTGATTGATGTGTCTTGGTGTCTGCAGCTCTCGTGCTTCGTGTGTTGTACAGGCTACGAACGCTCTCAGAACAGGCGCCGTTCGACGCAGCGACGTTCTCCTTCGCATTCTTTCTGCTCAGTCAAGTCGCACGTAGAGGAGGCGTTGCTGTTTCAGACGACGAAGAAGCCTTGGAACAAATTTCACTTATCCTCGATGTGATCAAATTCCATCTCAACGAATGTACGTTAGCTCATTCATGCATTGGACTCGGGTTTCTCACCGCGCACAGACTCTGATCTCGCCTTTCCCCGGTTAGGTTTAGGGTTATGAGTAGCTTTTGACCATCCCTAGGGTGAATTGTAACCCTAAACCTAACCCTAGAATGTCCCAATTAGGACATTAGGGTTCCGTAAAAGGCAATCCCCTGTCACCCTATAGTCAGTTGGTAGCTATATTGAATAGACTGCACGGAGAATGGGCTTCTGGGATGCCCGCGCACATGCTGGTGTAGATGCGCACGTGATCACAGTTGCGTGTTGCACGATGGGCGTCCTGGACGCCCGTGTGGTGCATTGGCATCAACATCACGTGACTGCGGACACTCGTTGCATGGCGGGCGTCCAGGAAGCCCGTGCACACACCAGTCGTACAGAGTGAGTGACAATGACTGTATTGATTACAATCACTATGTACACGGGTCATGAGGTATGCGACTAGGATTGGTGTTTGCACGACGGGCTTCCAGGACGCCCGTGTGGTGCATTGGCATCGAAGTCACGTGACCGCGGTCCATCGTTGCACGACGGTCGTCCAGGACGCCCGCGCGTGTACCAGTCATACACAGTGAATGATAATATAGGTGTTTATTACAATAGTATGTACACTGTGTATTTACTGTGGCAATGGGAGTGAGAACGGGCGTCCTGGACGCCCGTCGTGTGCGCGGGCATCGAGATCACGTGACTGCGGTCACTCGTTGCACGATGGTCATCCAGGACGCCCGTGACTGCACCAGTAGTACATAGTCAATTACTTCATTACAATTGTAGCTAGTATTTACACACTATTAACTAACTATCTATAATGATGAGCACGAGCATGGGCGTCCTGGACGCCCGCGCATGTATCAGTCGTGCACGGCAAGTAATAATATAATTGTTTATTACACTAACATGTACACTAAGTATTTACTGTAGGTATGAGAGCGAGAACGGGCGTCCTGGACGCCCGTCGTGCAACGGACACCACTGTCACGTGATATCGATGCCTGTGCACACGGCGGGCGTCCAGGACGCCCACAGTGCGCACGCGTAGTCAGAAATGAATAAAAAACTTACCGTACAAGTCATTGTGTTCGTAGTGAGCACACCTAGCTGTCCGGGATGGCCACTGTGCAACGAGCGTGAGGTTCGGGCGTCCAGGACGCCCGCAGTGCACGAGCGTAGTGGGAAATAGTATGAAAAAACTTACTTTGCTTACCTAGGCATTGTGGGCTGCTCGGATGTGAGGCAGATAATGGACCCAGAACGGTTGCCATCGTGCCCTGGGTTTTCACGGTAAGGTTGGGACGCCTACGGTCGTCGCAAACGGGCGTCCTGGACGCCCGTGGTGTGATGAGAGTGTTGGACCACATGGAAGATGACTCTGTACTACGCGTGTCCGTCCAAGACTGAGCTTGGACGGGTACGCGTGGTGCAGTGGCATCGGCGTGTGTCGCGGGCGTCCTGGACGCCCACAATGCACGAGCGAAGTCAGAAAATGAAACAAAAAACATACCGTTTTGTTTCGCGACTCGTCGCGTTGTCGTGTCGTTGTGCGAGTCCTCATCGCGTGGTCGCGTTGTGGTCACTGTTCGGTTTCGTTCTTGTCGTTGTGGCCGCGCGTTGTCGTTTTCGTCGCGTCTCCCTCGTTGTCGAGTCTGGGGCAAGGTTAGTAACGAATCAAATCTACTTACGAACGATTGATGCAAAGCGGGTGTCCAGGACGCCCGTCGCTGCATGGCGGTCCTCGCATCATTTTCGCCTTGTATTTGTCGTTGTCGTTGTCGCGTTTGTATATCGTAGTCGATAGATATCGTGTTGCCGTTCATTCGTGGGTTAGGTTATGAGACTATGTAGGGTTGACTCTGGCCGACCCTAGGGCCAGACTAAACCCTAGACTAGGGTTACACCATGTCCCACTGCTGGCTGTGACACCTGTGCACGGCTGGATGGCCGTCCAGGACGGCCATCTGTGACGGGCAAAATAAACCCTAGATTAGGGTTAGAACTATGTCACCACCGTGCAAGGCTGGTTGGCCGTCCTGGACGGCCATGTTGTGCATGGTGTTCGCGATCACGTGACCGCGGCGGTCTGTTGCACGATGGCCGTCCAGGACGGCCGTGCACACCCCACTAACACACGAGTGGAAAAGAATATATTTCAATTCTTCCTACTGCTATACACAATACAGAATTACTGTAACTATAAGCATTCGTCCTGTGCACACATGGCCGTCCAGGACGGCCACATCCCATCTCGCTCGTCGTTGGGTCAAGAGTCAAATTGACTCACTCACAGTCATCGCAGAACGGCCGTCCTGGACGGCCATGGCCGCGCGGTTGTGCGCCCGTCGTCGTGTCGTATTTTTGATGTGTTGTCGTCCTTGTTGGGTTCACATCGCATCTCGCCTGTCGTTGATACACGCATGGCCGTCCTGGACGGCCATCATGCAACACACCTTTGGTTCGGTTATCCTGGGTGATGAGTCAGTTGTCTCATGCACACATGGCTGTCCTGGAAGGCCACATCACATCTCGCTCGCCATTGATTCAAGAGTCAAAATCACTCACCTTTCACGGTCATCGCAGAATGGCCGTCCAGGACGGCCACATCGCGTTTTGCTCGTCGTTGGGTCAAGAGTCAATTCCATTTACTCACCTTTGACGGTCATCGCGGAACGACCGTCCTGGACGGCCATCGTGCAACAGACCGCCGCGGTCACGTGATCGCGAACGCCATGCACAACATGGCCGTCCAGGACGGCCACGGCACATCTCACCCGCGATGTGAATGAGGGACTCACCGGCATTGCGCGTTCGCGTTCGCGTGCTTGTTTGACCGCCCGTGAACGGAGGCATGCTAGAAACGAGTTAGCAGACGGTTTCGAGACCTGTACTTACTGTGTGTCCGTCCGTTGTTGTCTTGACTTGCCATTTGACATGATTGAGGCGACCTGGAGTCCGTTTGAGCGTGCAAGTGAGTTTGATGAGTTTGCGAGCAAGCTGGGGATTGGAGAGTGAACTAGATGTGGACGCGTGTGACCGTGATCGTGCGAGATGTATTGATAAGAGTCGAGCGAGCGAGAACTTGAGATAACTTACCAGCGTTCGTGAATGTTGTTGTGTGATGTAAGCAAACCGGCGGCTACTCGAAACAGGAAGGTAAATCAATTAATGAGTGACTTAATCACGACGAATGTTGTGTGATGTCATAACCGGCGGCGACTCGAAAAGGAAGGTAAACCAATTAACGAGCGAGCGACTTAATCACGACGAAGCTTATTCTCTCGCACTCACAAGCGTCATCACGATCGGACCTCAAGCAAATAAAATAGGTAAGTTCTCATAGTTCAGACAACAAACTACAAATTTCTACTCTTTAGATATTGTGTTCTACTCTCGAGAGAACACGGATATTAGGAAAACACGACACCACTACGACTACCGACTAGGACACGAAAACGTGGCCCAAAGAGGACGGCAAGTACAGAGCCCAAACGACACCAAGAGACCCGTGCAGCCACAGGTGTCCAGGACGCCCGCGCTGTGACGAGCGTGATGCGGACAGAGTGAGTCATCTCACATCGAGTCTTCACTGACCTTATCTAGATCGAGCGACGACAATGCAACACGAGGGACCACGAAATGACGACAGGCATCCCGGACGGCCACTAGGTGAGTCACGTCAGTACGCTCACTACACATGGGCATCCTGGACGCCCGTGCTCACACCGCCTCACACATAGACACTCGGGCAACGACGAACACGCGACGACAACGGAAAAAAACAACAACGAAGATATCTATTGGCGACGACACGAACACGCGACCCACGACAGCGACAACTACGAAGCGAAAACGACGCAAGGACAGCCATGCAGCCACGGGCGTCCAGGACGCCCACAACGAGGTGAGTCGCATCCCCCACCACACACGGGCGTCCTGGACGCCCGCTCTCACACTCACTTCACACACTAGCAGGAAACCGCGACGACAACGAACACGCGAAAACACGACAACGACAACGACATCACCACGACAACAACGCGAAAAACACGACGGCCACGACAACTACCGACTACGACACACAAACACACCCCAACGAAGACGGACACCGCAGCGCTCAAACGACGCCAACACACCCATCAAGCCACGGGCGTCCAGGACGCCCGCTCTGCAACGAGCGCGAAGGACGAACGATCCGGATTGGCGGTAAGTCGTCAAAATTGACTATTTGCTAATCTTATCTCGAGCTACGACGACACGACGATGCCCACAACGAGGTGAGTTGTATCACCCCACCACAGACGGGCGTCCAGGACGCCCGTGCTCACGCTCACCTCACAAATTAGCAGGAAACTACAACGATGACGAAAACGCGACAACGCAACAACGCAACAACAACACCTACTCACAACGACACGAACACGCGGCCCATCAAGCCACGGGCGTCCAGGATGCCCGCGCTGTGACGAGCGTGATGCGGACACAGTAAGTCGTCTCACGTCGAGTTTTCGCTAACCTTCACCTAGACCAACCGACGACAATGCAACATGAGAGACCACGACACGACGACCACAAGGTGAGTCATGTCAGTACCCTCACCACACACGGGCGTCCTGGACGCCCGTGCTCACACCGCCTGACAGATTATACACACAGTCGCGGGCAAAGACGACAATGACGACAACGAACACACGACGACAACCAAAACGCAAAAACACGATGATGGCCGACGGCAACCACGAAGCTCAAACGACACAATGAGACCCACGGAGCCACGGGCGTCCCGGATGCCTGCGATGCCACGAGCGTGCGGTATCGCAGATCGAGCGACTACAACACGACGACGGAGGTGAGTTGCCTCGTTCCACCCTGGCACCACTTATCACACATGGGCGTCCTGGACGCCCGTGCTCACCATACCCTCACAGATACTCATTCGCGGGCAATACAACGACCGCAAACATGCGACAAGGACGAAAACGTGGAAACACGACAACTACGCCAACTACCGACTACACCACAAACATGCGGCTGACAACGACGACACCCAAGCAGTCACGGGCGTCCTGGACGCCCGCGATGCAACGAGTGTGAACAGTAAGTCAAAAATGATTCCCACTGACGTTTTCCCAGATCTACTCGACGACGACACGACGACGGCCGTCCAGGACGGCCACAACGAGGTGAGTCACATTACCCAACCACACATGGGCGTCCTGGAGGCCCGTGCTCACACCCAGTGAGAAGTCGTGCTATAGGATCGTATGTCAGCATATGTAAATATAGGCCATAGGCACACATACGAGTGCTTAGGAAATGCATGTATTGATAAGTCTTTCTCGTATGGGTAAAGATGTAGACAAATGCCTACCTATGTCCATAGATCTCATAGATATACATAGTTCAGGCTTGTCACAAAACTGGTTCTGAATCGTGTATGTGATTCTATGGCTTTCTAGCAGTTACAATGCCGCAATGTTATAGGGAGTCTAAGCTCATTAGATTTGGCCTAGGTAATGGTTACAGAGTGACTGGAAATATAATACACAAATCCGACATTTACCAACACATACCGCAGTAAATAGTGCAACAGCTATGATCTAACAATAAATCTTCTATAAACCACGTAGCTATTGTATAACCATATTTATGGCTATCTCACGCAGATGCGCCCTGAGGGCATCTGCGCGTTTTTGACGTTTTGGGCATACATGCAAAGAATCCACACAGATGCACACTTAGCGCATGTGCGTGTTTCTTGTCGGAATCTGTGTCTGAAACAATACCCATCCGCTGATTTAAACATACTATGTACCATACATATTATAGTGTACTGTTGTAAATGAGATGTTTAATCCACAAGTTGACCAAATGAAGGAATTGTCCCACAGTCATTTTACCAGAACAAGTCATGTGACTATCAGCTACGACTTTGCTTATGTAAGCGGGAAGAATCGAACACAATCTTGGCCTCAGCCAGTCAAAGAAGAGTTTCATTAGCAAAGTGTAGTCAAAGTATAGCGCAAGTGTAGGAAAACTCCGGCCACTAGCAACCATTAGCAACCATTAGCTCAAGGGTAGTTGTCTGCCTACACTTTGCTACACAAGATTGAAATTTGCTTGAATTCACAAGTTTAACTTGCACATCAACCAAATCAAGAAATATTCTCACGCACCTTCAACAAAAATAAACCATATGATCATCACGCACAACTTTGCTTATGTAAGCGGGAAAAACCAACTGCAACCTTGATCTCAACTGATCAAAGAAGCATTTCATTAGCAAAGTGTAGCTACTGTTACACAATGTATTTCAAGCACATGTCGACCAAATCAAGGAATATGCTCACGGTCATTTAACAAACATAAACCATATGATCATTATAGGCCCTTTTTGCGAATGGGTTAGGTTCATAACAGGGTCATGACACCTCACGAACGCCAGAAACACCGAATCGCGCAATTCCGTGAATCACAAAATTGCGTGATTCGTACCCCTCGAGGTTATTATACACAACGGTCGACGCATTCATAATTGTAATGTAAAAATCTGTATAGTACAATGTTGTAATCAAAGTAGTACTAAAATTCTCAACGATAACGCCAAACCCCCCAAACCGCGCAATTCCTGAAATTCCAGAATTGCGCGGTTCGGCATGTCTGACGAAATATCACATACCATGTCTAAATTATAGGACATTTTTGCGAATGCACCTCACAATCCTGAACAACACCGAGTGACAATGCACAACCGACGGACAGCAAACTACATAACATATATTTCCAAAATCAACATAAAATTGACTACAAGACTGTATGGTAACTGCAAAAGCGTGAGAACCCCAAAAGTGCGCAAAAACGAAATATTCGAAATTGCGCGAAACAGCCCCGTAGAGGAAATTAATGGCGATTAGCACAAAATGTCGCTGTCAAACAGGAAAAATAGCGTTGCGGCCTACTGTCTAAGCCATATGCCTATCCGTAACATAGGAAATCTTGAGTATACATTCAGCTATACTTCTCTCACCAACATTCTCCGGAGATATTTAATTTCCGTCTCTCTATGAATAAATCTATGTTTATTAAATTACATCTAAATATGAATTTTTCAAGTAGATAACCCCCTTGTGTGAGTGTCTGGAAATTACAATCTCATACCCCTTGACAACATTGTTTGATCACTTTGTCGTCAAACTCACGCAAACACTCGCTATAATAATATTTCTTATTCTCCTGCTATAATTGAAGAATATCTGATTGTGAATCGTTGGTGATGTGTGCAGACAACTTTGAGAGGCAAAGTTAGGGTTAGGGTTAGGGTTAGGTTAGGGTTAGGTTAGGGTTAGGGTTAGGTTAGGGTTAGGTTAGGGTTAGGGTTAGGGTTAGGTTAGGGTTAGGGTTAGG
>JBBPTG010000243.1:0-36069 GCA_038093975.1 Chalciporus piperatus | reverse complement strand
ACAGGCTGAAGCGTGCATAGCATATAACCTTTTTGACTCGTCGATAGATTCTGACAGTGAGAGGGTTCGTCGACGCCAATCGATGATTGGGTTAGCCTTTTCGAGCCATGGGAGACCTAGGATGACGTTTTCGTTTCCGCAGTTCATGACGTGGAAGGTTACTTCTTGCGCAAGTCCTTCGATGTCAAGGAAGAGGGTGGTGGTGAAGAGTATCATTCCGCTTTTGTTTGCGGTTTGGTCGACGTTTCGAACTCGAATGGGGGTTTCGAGTCGAGTGGTTGGGATTCGATTTTTACGTACGAAGGCCCAATCGATGCAGGAGATGTCTGCGCCGCTATCAATGAGGGCGCGGGTTTCGACGGCTTTCATCGTGTGCGAGGGAATGATAATCTGTATGGGAATTTGCATAGAGCGCTTTCGCGACTTTACAAGTACAGGTGCACACGTGACTGGGGAAGCTTGCGTCGGCAGAGCTTCCCGGTCTAAAAACCCTTTGTGACAAAGGCTACTTTACGAACGGTGGTTTCATCCTCATCATCTATCTCAATTAGCGAGGGAATTTCTTCCTCAACCTTTTGAACCTTCCTCGGGGTTTTCTGGTTTGAGGAGAATTCTGGGCAGGCGTTGGACCGATGTCCAGCTTTCCTGCAGCGGAAGCAGAGTCCCTTCTCCTGGCAGCGTTTCCGCTCCTCAGGAGTGAGCTTGGAGATACGGATGGCGTCGACGTCCATGGCATTGGGATCTCTGGCGGGGGTAGAGTGATTGGCAGAGGAGAATGGACGGAAAGGCTTGGCGGGGTTACGATTGCGATTCGCGATTTCATTGGCATGTTCCCATTGAGTCTGGAACTGGGTGGTGCGTTTGTACCAATCTTCGATCGTGGTAGGGACGGTATCCATGCTATTGACTCTTCTCATAAGGGAGATAGGTATCCCTGCGGAGAAATATCCGATTAGGACGTTGTTGTCGATGATGCCAGACAGGGCGACTTGGTTTTGGAAACTCGAAATAAATTCCGAGAGGGAAGGGGAATACTCTCCGTTCTTGAGAGGTCTCATGCGTTTGGTGGAAAGCCAGGCAACGGCATTTCCTACGGTATCGTGATGTTTGAATGCCGTTTCGAAATCAGTGATAAATTGGGCCCAAGTGCCCATGGTGACGGTAGCGCCGGTGATGGCTTTGCGGCGGAAGGTGGCAGCCCAGGTGGCCGCTGATCCGTTAGACATGTAGGATAAGGCGAAGGCGATCTTCTTGGGATCTGTGTTGTATACGTCGCCGTTGACGGTGAGATAGAATTGGATGGAATTCATCCAAGCGGTGCTTTTCTCGAAGGAGCCATCAAAGGCGTCCGGGGCTCCGATGCGGAGTTCAGTGGGTTTTGAGGACGACATGGGATTTACGAAGGTAGGGGGTATCTGATACGCTCCTGGTGCAAATGCGGGCGCGGGAAGGGAAGGAGTGGGGAAAGCTGGGGTTCGTGGGGGAGCAGGCGACACAGGGAACTGTGGAGCTCTTCGGGATATTGGGGTCGGTGACGGTGGTGTTGGTGACCTTGGGATGGTTACAGCTGAGGAAAATTCGTGGGAGAGGTGAAGGGTTTCTTCTTGTTCCTCTTGGGTGGTGATTGGTTCGTCGTAAAGATCCGAGGTGTCGTAGGGGTTAGAGGGGTCTTCCTCTTCAGGTGAGCCCGAGTCAGAAGATTCGGGGTTCTGTGGATTAGCGGTCTCTCGTGGGGGGCCCCAGCGAGAGGTGTCGAGGCGAGGTCGTTGGGAAATGGTGGAGGTCTACAGCGAAGGTAGCCTTCAGGGGTAACTTAGACCTTTTGTTACGCTTGTGCCGGGTAGGTCAAAGCGTAGACACAAAAGCCTAGTCAAAGCAAGGGTTTCAAAGGTAGCCTAACGATGGGATGTCCACGTTAAGGCCTAGCGTCCGTTCAAGAGTGGGACGGTGACTCTCAGAGGGTTCACAGGAAGCAAGGAATGACCAAGCTAGATTGCGTAGGTCTAAGTTAAGGTTACAGGAGGAAATTCGAGGGTTTATATAAGTAGAGAAACGAGTTAAGGGCAGGCATGGAAGTGGTTGGAATGTGTAAGAACAAGCTATGACGAATAGGAATGAGTCATGCTTGGTAAGAGTACGAGTCAGCGATGACGAAGTATGGAATGTGAAAGAACATCGAAGAACATCCGCTGACTAAAGCAAGCGAGAAATAAGAGGCCTAGGCAGGACTCGAACCAGCGACTAGGACTTAGTACAAGGTAATGAGAAAGGAAAGAATGAATGATCGTAACAACGCCGATGCCAGTTGGGCGAACGAGACTGGCCGTCGCTCCGTCAGTGGCTACACCTGGTATTACGCCGGAGGCCTCATCTCTCACGTATCAAAGAAACAAGCCACGGTAGCATTGTCCTCCACCGAGGTGGAGTACATCATGATGGCTGCCACTCACGTCATCCAGGAAGGCTTGTGGCTCAAATCCCTCTTCACCGAGCTCAACGTTCCCTTCGGCTCGCCTATTCCCATCTACCTAGATAACTCAGGCGCGAACGCAGCCAAGTTCCATCAGCGATCCAAACACATCGATATACGCTACCACTTCATACGAGAACATGTCGACAATAGCTCTTTCTGTTATGATCTCTCACAACACGGCGGGAACTTTAGGCAACACTAGACCTATGCGAAGGATATGCTGAGTACTAAAACTTAATGACGGTGAAGTCACAAATGGATTAGACTGGGGTCTGTGATAAGTACAGGGCTACTTATATACTATTGAGAAGTGCGCACAGACCAACAGCCGAATAAGGAAAACACAAAGGGAAAGATAAATAAGGTAAATGGTAAGATGATAAGAAAAGGTACCAGGCACGGATTAGGGTCTAGGCCATGACATCATTGCTGACTCATCTAAGTCTGGACCTTTGTCACGTGACCTGATTATGTAATAGTTTTATGTAATGCTACAGGGACTACCGGAGCGGATTAAGATGAATCCGGCTTGACCCCTAAGTTGTAGACAAAGTCCAGAGTTCGAATACCGTTGTAGGCAAAAGTTTGAAAAGTTTTTAAATACTATAACACTTTCACTCTGATATGGGTTCCCTCTCACAGCAACATCTCGGACATCCTTACAAAAGCACTACCTCGAAATCCAACGACGCAAAGTCGTGTGAGTTGCGAATAAGGCGGACTTCCTGGTAAATATTTTTCCTGTTGTTTCCAAGGTTTAGGTGAAATCCCCTCAATGGGTCAATGTGCAGCAAGTGGCGTATTTCGGCGAGTACGCTCGGGGTCATTGTGGCTGATGTCACATACAAAGGTACATCCATCGGGACAAACGAACGAAGCTTACTCAGCTTTGCATAAGCAGGACGGAAGTCGCCACCCCACTGAACTATGCAGTGGGCTTCATCAATCACGACACCAAGCAAATGTTTTTGGTAGTCAGGCGAGCACAGAAGTCCGTTGAATCGTTGAATCGCAATGGTTGCATCATGGAGGACGAGGCGATGGGACAGTTCTTCCCCGGAGAAGAGAACGTCGACCTCTATGCTGTTCTCACTCTCACATCCCCGCGTTTGAGAAGTTTCGTGATTCTCTCGGACTAGTGGCTCACTGAAGGGGGTATGTTAAGCCTATCATTATTGTTCCTCATCATTATTGTTCTTTATCATTTCGCCACTCGTCCGTATACACTCGTCCGCATACACTCGTCCGCATACACTCAGCATTACGTAAACTTTCATACTGCATTTGCGTCGCGTTCTCGTAGCTTTCCCTCAGCGTTCTATCAACAGACGTCGCTGAGGTATGTACTCGTACTCTCGCACTCATCCCTGTAACTTACTGTAGTTGCCTAGTCCGTCCGGCTAGGTAAATATTAGCGTTCTATCAACAGACGTACGCTGAGTCCGTCCGGCTAGCTCGTACAAGTAGGGTTGCACACGGGTACGGGTGACACCGCGGTGTTTTGGATACGGGTACGACGGGTGCGGGTGCGGTGTTGAGATAGTCAAACCCGCGCCAATACCGCGTACCCGTTTGCACGGGTACGGGTTTGTACGGGTGGTGGTGACAATGTGAAGGCCGAGGAGGCTCGAGGCCCGAAGCTTCGAATAGCGCTCAGCCGCCGTCATTGTTCTCCCAGTGTTTCCCTCCACTCTACCAACAACTTATTACACCATCTCCCGATCCCGTCTCGTTGCATTGCAGAAGCATCTGAATCATTCGCAAGTTGAGGTGCCAGTTCGTGCGCCACCCCGACAGCAATTCAGTTTGTCCAGCCTCAACTTCTCGATTGCAGCAAATGTTGTCCCGATGCTCGACCTGCATGGGCTTGTGCGTTATCACGATCGGGCTACTCGCGGGGAGCACACAGGGCGAAGGACTATAAAGTCCCAGCTGTGGTACTAGGGAATTTCCAAGTCGTGCTGCTATGGCTCCCAAATCGTCCTCCAACTCCAATCTACCTTCTCTTGTCGTGCTGTTGCGGCATCTGACCCTGTTCACTCTGCCAAACGAACATCGCATGGCATTGGACTACCTCAGTATACCAGGTGAGTATCCTTGGTTTCTTGTTCGTCCGAGTATGAAATTCCGTTCCAGCAACTTCAACTGCAGTGAACGCGTCTTTTCACAAGGCCGCCAATTGCTGCACTTTGCCCGAAACCGGTCGTCTGGGCGTTCAGTTTGAACGTTCTTATGCCTCGGGTCATGGAGTTGCCATGACTTGATTACATTGGAGGATATTATTGCAGCTATCCGACCGAAGAAACGAAAGCGGGGTGAATCTGAGTCTGTTGCAGTATGACGTAGTACATATTGGCGCATCCTGTACCTCTTGCGCTGCTCTTGCGTATGATTTCTTTGTCCTTCACCCGCGGGTTTTGGTCACACCGCGGGTTTTGGTCAGAACCGCGGGTTGTACGGGTCGGTGTCGACCCGTACCCTCTGAGGGTACGGTGTTGGCGGGTACGGGTGCGGTGTTGGTTTCCCGACCCGCGGTGTAACCCGTGTGCAACCCTACGTACAAGTCGTTCAAACGTTCACCCTCCACTAGGACTGCTTGTGCTGTATGCCCCGCTCTCGAGATATCGATATCTCACGTTTGCTTGCCCACAACGCTCACTCCGTCTGCCCCTCAAGCTCTCGTATCTATGCACACGTTCACCCTCGTCGAATGACAGCCACAAGACTGGGACAAACCCCGGGTCGCACATATGTGCAAAGTGAGACTCTCAGGCTACTGCCAGTCCATGGTAGGCAGACCCAAGAGTCGGATGAAGACAGTCGTTCACCCTTCACTAGGGGTCCATGGTCAAAGATAACACAGTGAGTGGCAGTTCCTCACTCAGTGTACGAAGACCAGGGCCAATACGATGGCACGAAATACCGCCAGTCAACCCCAGATAACCCAGGGATGATTTCCCCGGTTATAGATGTAGCTTTGGCGGGAACCAATTCACTTCTCGAAAGCGGCAACTTGGACAGCCCGAGGAAGCGAGTTGAGAAAATTTATCCTCCGAGCACTTGTACTGAAACAGCTCACAGCAAAGCTGAAATGGGACTCGGAGCATGAACAGGAGGGGTGTACTGACCATCAGGTATGAGCGTAAAGTTGTCCCGCAACTGCATGACGCATCTAGAAGCTGGGTCATATGAAGGCCAGTTCGCTGGCACGAGGACAAGGTAAGAGATACTGAACATGGTACCGTCACGTACTTCATAGAACCACCAGGTGACCTAGAATGCTTGAGCTATTTTACAACGCTTCTCTATCTCAGTTTGAACAGTTTTCTCTCCAGCTTGGCCTCCAGGTGCTTAACATCATCCAGCTTCAAGTTCGCCGCACCCACCCTGCTCGCAGTGTCTCCTTCCCAATCAAGGAGTAGCAATGCATTGTACAGCTTCCGAGTCGACCTCCGAGTCTCAGTTGTGATGTGTTGCATTCGGGACAACAACAAAAAATCTTGTTCTTTCCTGCTCCGCTTTCGAACCAACTCAGCAGCGTTGTGCCCGTAGAATGTCAATCCAAACGGTTCGTCTGGGTCGCCGTCATACGCCGTGATATTCAGCCGGATGACGATCCCTTCGATCAACAGTTCGTTGATGCCGATCTGCTGAGGTACCACCGGGGTCTCCTCCAGCATGACTTTGGCCAGTAGCGTTACGGGGTCTGTTTCGCGGTCTATCTTCTCGTCATTGTGATCTTCATCTAACGAGCCAGTAGAGCCAGAAACATGTAATCAGTCTCTCTCAATTACGCTCACGATGGGGAATTGTTACCTTCGGAATCATATTCAGAGTAGGCTTCTATATCCTCCCAAGAGTCCGCACGATCTTCCTCCAGAGGGTCGGGTCCCTCATCCCTGCTTCCTGCGTCTAGGCTATCATTCTCCTTCGGTCGACGTTCTTCCATTTCCTTCAGTATCCAGGACGTTGGATTAAAATCGTATATCAGCTCTGGACGGCCCTCATCTCCAGCCTTCCACACCCTTAGAGGTGGCATATCAACTGCTCCAAACTTCGTCGTCTGAAGCCCATGTACCTCCATAAAGTCTTCCTTAACGGGACCCTCCCATCCCGCCCAAGACCACGCCGCAAACCCATCTCGCCGCCTCGGCTGAGCCTCATGGATCCACAGCAAAGCCCTCGGTAGGTCCTCCACAGGCAAACCCTGTATGAACCCTTTCTTATAATGCATTTCCGACAGACGCGTCAGCACGGGGGAAAACGCATTGAGCGAGTCGGCATCGAATGTCAGTTTTTTGGTTGTGTAAGTGTGGACGAGTCTCCGGTAGGTCTTGAAGGCCTCGCGATTGACCTTGACATCATCTTCTGCAAAGAGAGGACGGAATGGGTTTCTGAAGATACCGCGACCAATGACACTCTCGGCGCCCGCATCCATGAACGCGTCTGGCTCCTGGAAGACTTTGTCCAGTTCTGCTCGTCGTTGCGCGTTTGTGGGGAGGTGGAACGGGGAACGGGAGTCGTCCAGGGACTCGCAACATTGAATCGCGTTGCATTCGAAGTAGACTTGGTGGTTCGTGAAAAATATACACCGCGGTGATAACAAACCATCTGGGAAGGTCCATGCCCTTGTTGCCCAAAGTGACCATGAGATTTGCTGAGAAAGCGTCGGCATCACAGACAATAGTTGCTTTCCCCCAACCTTGAGCGACATCTGAGGGATCACGCCTTCCAGGGTCCCTACCCGTGGCAGTCCACTCTGAAGGGAACGACCAGACAGACAAATGATTGTAGCCCATGCGCCAGCATAAATCGTGTCCACCAGACCAATCTGCACGGCCTTGTCTTCTTCACTTCCCTGGTCAACACACAGGGAGTCTGCCCAGAGGTACCCCTTTCCGAGGTTGCGTGTCACAACCATTGCATCCTCGAGGGTTGCGGGAACGGTCGGAAGGACGTCCCCGAGTCTGTAACTCGGTTGTACTACACCTCCCCACACACAACTGATAGCAATGTAGTCGCAGCTATCCGGGGGATATTCGACGATCTGCCGGGTCTCCACGTTGACAAGCTTGATTTGCCTTAAACCCTCCGACATGATGGGATGACAAGTGATGGGATGACGGTCATCGCATTGTCGAAGCCAATCTTTGATCCGGTTGTAGTCGTAGTCCTGGTGGTCCACTTTCCTCACTCCAAGGGCAGGGCCACCCTCACCCTCCGTGCCATGCTCCCCGGTATCCTCGAGTCCAATTGCATCCATGGCCTCCACTACAACCACCTTGAACTCATCCGACCGCGTCCCTGTCACCGTGTACATGCACTTCGCGTATGCTCCCATTCCCCATTCACATCCCGACCAATACAGACCCTTCTCCAGACGATGAATTGTCCATCCAGTTACCAGTGCTAGACCTCCTCCAGAACGACCGGCTTTTATGTCTTGCCCAGTCAGATGGGTGATGTTAAAGAGAAGACGACAGAAGGAGCACGAAGAGCGTAGCTGGAGGGATTCGATTGGACCGAGTATCTTCTTCATATTTCTTTGGGGCCTAATGTGATGGCCTAATACGACGGGACGAAGAGTCGTAATCAAGCTCAATACATCCATCTTTTCGCATCGTTGACATAAGGCTAAAGTGGATTCATTGGTCTCCGTGGGGGAAGGTTCGAAGGGAGCGGAGAGATGTGCAGGGCTCGTGACGTCATGTTGTAGAAACGCAGGGCACGACCCGACGACATGACCAACTTGTCGACAGATGAGGCATAGGCAGTGTTGAAGGGCTCGTAGGTTCATAAATCGATTGGAGCGAGCCTGGAGTGAGAGAGCAAGGGCAAGGTCATTGCGATAGACAGCGTGGTTAGGATGGTCACGGGGAGTGAGCTGAATAGCATCTTCATGCAGTTTGATTGTGTGTTCGATGTCGCGAACATTTCCAAGTTGGGAGAAACGTGCCCCAAATGTAAGACCTAGGCTGTTGAGATGACGAGGACGGGAAGGGTGGTCACCGGAGGTGAGGCCCACAGCGTCTTCGTGTCTCTCGATTGCTTGTTCGAGGTCATGGGCATCTCCCGCATGCTCAAAACGAGCCAAATACGAGAGACCGAGGTCATCTAGATACATGGCATAGTTCGGATCATGCCGAGGGATGAGCTTGACAGCATCCTCTTGCCTCTCGATCGCTTGCTGAATGTCAGGAAGATTGGCGAGCCGCTTGAAACGAGACCAGTTGGAGCGACCCAAGCAATTCAGATGATAGGGATAATCGGGGGTATTATGTGGGGTAAGTTCGACAGCCTCCTCCTGCCGCGCAATCGCTTGTTCGAGGTCCTTGAGATCCTGGAGCCGGTTGAAACGTGAGCAGAAAGCGAGACCAAGACTGTTCAAATGGAGAGCACGGCGTGGACTGTCTAGTGGGGTGAATTGTACGGCTTCCTCCAGTCTCGCAATCGCCTGTTGAAGGTCGTGAAGATGGCCCAGTCGGTGAAATCGTGTCATTAGCGAGATACCAAGATCGTTTAGGCGAAGAGAACGGAGAGGATGTTCCTGAGGAGTAATCTGTAGAGAGTCCTCGAGCTTCGCAATGGCTTGTTCAACGTCACCAACATCCCCGAGCAGCTTGAAGCGGGCCATGAAAGAGAGAGAGAGATCGTTAAGGAAACGAGGACGCTCGGGATGGCATTCAGGAATCAGTCGGATTGCATCCTGCTGTATCGAGATTGCTCTGTCAATGAGAGCAAGGTCCTTGAGCTGTTCAGAACAGGCTCTCAAAGAGAGACCGAGGTTATATAACCGATGAGCATAGTCAGGATGCCCGTTGGGAGTTAGCGTTATTGCACGCTCTTGCTTGGCCACCGCAGAGTTAATGTCATCAAGATCGCCAAGGTGCCTGGAGCGAGCCCTAAGCGAGACGCCCAGGTCGCAGAGATGACTAGCAAGGTTGGGGTGATGTTCTGGGGTGACGCACACACCGGCTTCATGTTTCGTGACAGCTTGCCCCAGGTCGGCGATATTCCCGAAGATGTTGAAACGAGCCACGAGGGAGTTACCGAGGTTGATCAGGTAGGTATGTTTGTCGGGGTGGTCGTCGGGGGTGCGCCTGACTGCATCTTCGAGAATTGAAATCGCCCGGTCCGCATCACCAACTTCGCGACGTAGCTCTGAGCGCGCCAACAGCGCAACCCGAAGGTTTTCCAGCCTGTCAGGCCGGTCAAAGTACTCCTCTGGGGGGGTGCGAGTGGCCAGATCCAGCTCTAAGATTAAGTCGTCGAGTCCAACTGGGGGGTAGGAATGTACGACTCTGAGCCGTTTCAACGTTTGATGTACAAGGTCTGCAGCTCGTCGTTCGTGAGTACCGTCCAAAGAGATTCTCCGGAGCTCTGTTACAAGCTGCTCAATTTCGCCTGCAACGAACTCTTGATACCCCTGTACCCGGTAATGATGCAGGAGAGCCTGAGCTAGACGTAGCAGTGTTGCAGGTCGATCGGGGTGATGAAGAGAACGAGACTCAAGGGCTTCCCGGAACAATAGAACAGCCCTATCGAGGTCAAAGGGTGCTCCATAGACCTGGGAATT
The DNA here is from genome assembly GCA_038093975.1 of Chalciporus piperatus. Classification (NCBI taxonomy): domain Eukaryota; kingdom Fungi; phylum Basidiomycota; class Agaricomycetes; order Boletales; family Boletaceae; genus Chalciporus; species Chalciporus piperatus. The sequence continues at coordinate 26,020 of JBBPTG010000243.1, read as the reverse complement.
GATGGACCTTCCAATCGCAAGGTTGAACAGGGCAGGGGTGCGACAGTCATACCCCGAAGGGCAAAGGTCCACTGCACGTTCGAACTGCTCGATGGAATTCTCCAGATCCTCTTTCCTGAAGGTCCTGTAGTAACGGAGAAGGGCGGCGTGACCGTTATCTGTTGCTTCCACCAAACTCGGTAAGCCTTCTGACTGTACCTAACCATTTGTTGGTCAATAGCCGGTACATAGCTCGAATGATACTACCTCTCTTACCTTGATATCACAGGGAATTCCAGCCAATGTGTGGTGAGGGCGGCGTCGTTCAAGTGTAAGAAGGAGCGATGGGGAAATTCCGGTTTCGTTGGGAAGGAAAGTGATCACTGCCGATTCTGAGTATCAACGGATAGATACCCAGAATGATGCTGCTCACAGTGCGTGTTCCCAACCAACTCCTCCGAACTAATTTCACATGTGTGGAGGACCCCTCCACGACCCAACAACGGGTCAAACTCGAAGCAAGCACAAACTGAAAGTTGGGCCTTGATAGTTGAATTGGGAGATCTGTAAACATGAGCACCAACTAGTCAATAGGAACAAGGCATAACTGACAGCAGAATCTCATCGTCCCACTCGATTACAGTTTCTTGGAGTAGTACAGACTTGCTTTTGGTTCTCTGCTCCACGCCATCAACGCATACAATTACATGCAAGCCAGCGGGGATATGCCCTGGAGCAGTGACAATGTTCTCGACCCGCATATCTAGGTGACAAAGGTTACCCTTCTGTGGACCAAGGAGGAATGAGCACTCACGCGTGATCACCATCTGCGCATTGCCATTCGGGGTCGTGCGGAGAGAGAAACCCTGGACCTCTCGCACTGATTCACATAACTCGCCAGTGTCGAAGTCCTCTCTGTCAATGCAGCTTATGTTCATTCACAAACTTTGGTCAAAGAAGCAAACACACATTTTGCCTTGCAGGTAAACAGCGTCTGAGAAATATTACAGTCATTGTATTATCATCGTGATGAAGAATTTGAACCTACTATCATCAGAGACATTGATATATCTTTCCGACAAAAAGTTCCAGAGGCGATCTTCGTGCGCCAAGTCCTCGTATTTCAATTCTTCCTGGCGACACAGTCAATGCAAACAGGATACAAATGTGTTGCCACGAACCTGATTCAGCATGGTCATCCATTGGCTATCATGGGTGACAGCCACATGCGCATTGGGATTCTGGACACAAAATTCAGCGCACAAACGATGTACATATTCTACATTACATACCTTGCCCAGCAGGTAGTGATTGATCGCATCAGAAGGGTGGAAGGGCTGAAGAATTGGTCAATGTAGTAATAAATGCAGAGATTCAGCCTACCTGTGATAATTTCGGTACGTGTTCCAGACCTGCGTTGTTGTTGGGGCCGCTCAGCAATATATGAGACAACGATCTAAACCCACTTTTCAGAGTAGAACGGCACCAAACCATGTTCACAAGCCCGAACAGGAAGCCCACAAACCAGCTTAACTGGACATACAGAGTGAACCAGATGCCTCCCGACTGCGGCACCCATACAATCACAGGTTCTGGAGCCCACCATCTCACCGCGATCTTGAAGCCACTGATGAAGACAGTTTGATTTTCGTTCCCATCCTCATCGATAGCGGGTCCATTGCGCCAATGCAAAGGAAAGGTATGCTCCCAATGATATATTCCAACGTTGTCACGTGCCTCGACTTGCCGAATCATCCTTATCCGTCCAGCGCGTTCAGCATTGTGGAATGATGCAAGTGCGTTCAGCATTGTGGAATGATGCAAGTGACCAGGAGCGCGTTTTGTGAAATCCAGTGAGCAGGTAGAGCGAGTCGCGCTTAGCAAATTCGCACCAGCTGCGTGCTTGCTCGGCAGCAATTTTGCGATACACCTCCTTCTCCTTCAAATCATGGCGAGCTGCCCCGAACGGAAGGATAAGAACGGCCCCTGCGCCGGTGGAAGACGCGACGAATTCATACTCGACCCTTACGATGTACAGTTAAGACTGTCGCGCCACCTCATCGGTATTCGAAAAGCATACCTTTCATCACTAGGCTGTAATTGCTGCATGAGGTGAGGGGGTTGGATAACCTGCTTAGCGGGGATTGCATTGTGGACAATGTCGACTTCCTCGGGGTCCAACTCCACGGGCTGAAAATCAGCAGGGACACCACGTTTTCGATGGAGGGCATGCTGGGAGGAGTGGTGTATGTTGAAGAGCACTTGAAACCTCCCATGGTCGTCGACATAGCCAACGTCCCCAATGTGTAGTCCATCATTCTGGTAGGATTCAGGGAGAGTGTTACTGGGCTCAGGTATTCGTAATGGGTAGCCGTAATCTTTTGGGAGATTTTGAGCGTACACATCCTGCAGGGAGTCGCCCATTTACAGACGCAGAACTTGGATACAGCTCAGATCTCAGAGATGGGCTGTGGGTTTATGGGTTTATGGGTTTATAGGTTCACCGACGGAAACGCGGCAACGGTGAGGCAGAGCAAAGGACACATGGACACTGATCGTTGATCGGATTGCGAATTGATGATAGACTACGAGAGGGATCACGTGGGACGCTACCTGGTGGCAACTGTAGAATAATACAGCGTGATCCAAGGGGCGTCCATAACTCTAAAACATGAAATCGACTCCCGGTACCACCATCAACCTACTTTCGGGGGCCAATTTTCGGAGCCAATAGCAGTATTTTGCACAACTTCACTCATCTTCTTAACTAGCATATATAAGTTGTCAATATTAGTGTTCATTCACATCTGAATGCACCTCTTTCGAGTTCCAGATAGTCAGAAAGCAGATTCTACAGTGGAGAACTGAGTTCCTGAGTGATTCTGCATTCTCCCCTATTGAACCCTTAGCTAAGATACGCGCCACACGTGCAAACACACACGCTCAGAGCATAGTACACAGGAGAACATCCCCAGACTCGATGTGGCTTGCATATGCATGTGAAGGCCACCAGGATCCGTCAATATACTAGCTTGGTGCCACTTTCTGCCTGTATAGCCCACCCATTCAGCCCACCTTCACCTCTGGGCCCAGAATCGATCTACTTTGACCTTTCCCCAGGATCCGATCCATCGAAGGGATTTGACTCGCGCCCTCCATTCACGTCGCAGTCCCGATGGAAACCGACACTCACTTTTATGCGAGCGCTCTCATGACCTCTGCTGTCAACTGTCCGTGCGGATTTTGTGTGGCAGCTGCTGTCCAGTATCCATGGAACAAAATCGATCGGGAATGATCTCCGTCACGGTCAAGTCGTCTTGCCCACGTTTCCCTCTTTTCCAGCGTCAGTCTGCTCTCAAACCCAGTTCTTGTCCACCATCAACGAATGTCCCTGTTTTCTGTGTCCTGTGTCCCACCGCCTCGACTCGCACTCACCCAATTTCTGGAAGTATGTGATGTTCGACCATATTCAGCATATCCATCCACAGCACTGGGACACTGCTCTCAAGCAGCCTTGCAACCTTCCCAATACCCTCGCGAGTCGCCACTTAGTTCCTCCTTATCGTAGATACACTCTGTCGAGTGGTCCCTACATGCGGCCTTGCCATAAATAGTTAGCGTATATATCACGTGTGAGTAGTTGTGGTGGGTCAAGTGTTCGGGGTCACGGCCAGCACTTTGGGGGAGTCGATTTCATGTTTTAGAGTTATGGACGCCCCTTGGCGTGATCGACAATTTATTGCTGGCAGGTACTAGTCATGTAATCGAAGGAAACACATTTGGTAGCTAGGAAAAGCGGACTGATCATCACTTCTCGAATGCGGCGAGAACTGGAGGTGAATTGAGGTATTCGGTCCGAGCAATGCTGAAATCTGCATGAATCCAAATAGTCAGTCTCTTTGCTTTCCAAATAACGGAGAACTGACCGTCAGGAATCAATGTGATATTGTTCCGCATCAGCTGCATGACATGGGGAGAAGACGGGTCATATTGAGGCCAGTCCGCTGGTGAAGATTCACATATGAATATTGAGATGAGCCTGCGATTTTCAAGGGAAAGAAACCTACGACCGGGATTCATGTCGTTCACGAAGTTTATCCAATACTGGGTCATTTGGTTTGCGAACTCGTTTTCCACGGAGGTAGGGACGGGGCCGAAGATCAGTAGTAGCTCAGACGCATGGTAGACTTAATGGCGCAATGAGCAATAATACTGACCGTTAGCACCAGACTCACCGCCAAGTGCAGGCGAATCGCCCGGTATAAATTCAGTGAAGTGGTATGCCCACATTGGCTGCAATGATGCTGCATGATCAAAGAAGAATCTTCTTGGTGCGAGAAACATGTTGTCTCTGTACCAAGTTTCTGCTCGGTCGTAAAGCATATCACCAGTATGCCATGGTCCACCGTATGTCGTATCGTTGACAGGGTACACGTGGTCGATGCCGGCAACGATGTGTGACGTCAACGTCGAATTATCGACGAGGAGTTTGGACATAAAGCTGTTAAACGCGGAAGTCTGCTCTGAAGATGGCAGGCTTAAATTGTACACAGCTTGACTAAACACGGTGCCTTCGTTCAGCTAAGTCAAGGGGGTCATTGTTTTGAAGGATAAGTCCTATGTCACGGTTGAGCTTACATTGGTTCCCCCGAGGTAAGGCACGTGAAGGTATCTCCCACTTAAAATTCGTTTTGATGGGCGCTCCGGTGCGAAGCTTCCTACGCGGCCGATCGCAGGCTGCCACAGCTGTTGATTGAGCGTGGTGTCAATCATTGAGTTACTGATGTTAAGGAGTGTCTGTCAAAATCATTCAATCTCAAATTGTGCGTGCCAACTGAGAATAAAGAATACCTCATATGGGACCTGCTGCAAACACTGCACCGAACCAGGACCTGCAGCGCAACCCGTCGCAGCTAACAGACGGGAATAGGGCATCCCGGGTTTATCGAATTGCCATGCGTATGGTGCATTTTTACTGAGAGGAACGGAGTTAGATGGCAGGAAGATGATTGGCAGGCAAGTACTTACAATGGTCCAGTCGATGAGTCCGCAATTACAGCGCGGAACAGGCTGGGCTCAGTTGCATAGAGCATCTGAGCCTGGACGGATCCAGCACCGGCAGACTGAGTGATTGGTCAGTAGCGTAGACAGATCAGTCAATAGAAATCGCATACCTGACCCCAAATAGTGACCTGGTAATGTCAGCTCAAAACGTCGCAAACGAAGAGCACAGTAACACTCCCTACCTTGGCCGGATCTCCACCAAAGCATGAAATGTTCTCCTGGATGAATAACAATGCGGCCCTCTGGTCCAAAAGACCAGCATTTAGATCCTCAGGGAGGACGTTTGCACTTGCAAGCTGCCAATGCTTGTTAGACGGATTCGACGGGAGATCTATCATGAAACACCTACAAATCCAAACGTGTTCACGCGATAGTTCCTACACACATGAGCAAATACCGGGGGGACTCGGAGATGTGAGGCTTTGAGCTTACACAGACACAAAAATGATCGGTTTCCCCATCGCGACACTCAAATTGATTATTCCTGAATCACAGCTCAATAAAAGTTCTTGGAAGCGATGAAGACACTTACTTGTGGGATTGTAGGAAGGGTTCGAAGTCGCGCTGATTGTGCATGTAAGCGACGGTACGAAAAGACTTCTTAGAAGCTTACCCTATAGTATATGCTCCGCCCTGCGGCCATTTTGTAGGAACAACGTTGGGGAATATGTTGGTGAAACGGGACCTACATAGAACCATACCATCACTGGAAGCTGTGCATCTGCAGATGTCCCGGTTGGCCGCCAGACCTACGGAACCGTGTCAATTGTGTGTTGGAACCAGAGCATCCAGAACCTACATTCAAGGACAGACAGTTCTCGCTCACGTTGGCACCTAGACTAGCGGACGGAGGTTGTGGACACGCATCTCCGAACTGCGAAGCATCTTGGATTCCCTGGAATCGTTGTGATATCGGGAGAGGCGCTTTGAAACGCAAGGGTCCAACAGGAGGTTGGGCGAAAGGTAAGCCGAGCCAGGCGTCAGTCCCGTTTGCACTTGCAGCACCTTGGAACGTTCCAATAGTGAGATCGACATCCAGCGACGAGGTCGTCGTTGCCGTCGCGGAGTCGATGCCTTTCAGAAGGCATGCCAGTGACAGGAGAGAAAATGCGAAACTGCGTCGCGCTAACATGGCTCCACGTACTTAGCTTGCGATACTCCTTGATATAAGGAGGATTGGTGGGAAAGTTTTCGTGACGATCCGATGCACCTGTTTGAGTCCCTGGACAGGTGGAGCCCAACGGAATCTTTGGACGCGTGACCAGATATCAGGCTGAGAGTGGGAAGAAGGGTATCCACCGCTGAGCTACATACCCGCTCAAGGTCACGCTCGGAGGAGAAACGGAACCAAGTATCATATGACCGTGTTTGAGTTCAAGATTGTCCACCTGAGATGGAAAGGCTCCCAGGCTCTCCATATCCTACCTCGTCTGAGTAACGCAAGCATCTTCAGAGAGCAGGCCAGAGAGTTCGCACCTTGGAGAGCTCGCGTCGTTTCTTCATCGAGTCGAGCATGACGCCCAATCTGACTCGAGTACCTCGCACCGGTAGTTCGGTGGAGCTTCGAGTTCGATGAGTGTGTCAAAACAGCACGCATTGAGGCCGGTCGTTCTCAGTATCTTCTCAGTATCGTACAAAGTTCAAAATTTTTTCGATAGCTTCAGCAAACTCGGCGACTAGAACTTCATGTCTATCCCCGGTTGATCCCCGGAGTGGTATTTTCCGTATTGTGAGGGTCCTATCTTGGAGTTCTAGTGAAAAGAGGAACGTCGACTTTGAGTTGAATGGCCCCGCCCTCGGGAACCTCCGCACGGCGCTCCGTGTATGATGATGTCACCAAACCTAATGAGAGTGCATGCCAGTCTGATGTGGTAGTTGGCCTGTTGCACCTGTAGGAAAGCCCGAGGAGAATCGACCGAATCGACACTTTGTAACACGGCAATTAACAGGCTGAGCGCTGATTCCCTGTATCACATCTGAATCTGATCATTTCATTACAGCAGCAGCTCAACGGGAAAGCACAATTCCCAAGTGGTCGACTCCCTCCAGATAAAAGGCGCTCCGAGCTGTGTTTCCATTCACTCTGACATTCGCAGACAAAAGTCCCATGAAACGCAGTGTGGTCATTACACTTGACAAGTTCATTTCGGCACGAGGATCACATTCGTTCATCTCGCCTAGACGGTCTGAGCACATGGGGCGGCAACGGGGCGGCGTAGCCAGCATACGTCGCACCCAAACCGAAGTGCAGGACACTAGACAGATTTGGCGGATTCTAATACCGGGGCTTTTGAGCGCTCACTGCAAGGGATAGCGCCGAAATACGAAGCATTCACAGGCTCCTTCTCTCCGGAGAAGTCTCCTCACGACACGCCGGATCGAAATCGACAGTGTCTATTGATAACGACAAAGTGTCAGTCACCGTGACTATTCGCAATCAAATCTTGGATCAGATCGTGAACACCAAACTCTTGTTCGAGCTAGTGTCAGAAATCAGCACATTGTAAAGCGTTGATAGGGTATACGATACCTCCGTTTTCCGCCGCAGGTCGTCTTGAGCGGCCGAAGAATTGAAGATAGCATCGATTTCCTCGAGTGAGACATTCGCCGTCTCAGGGACAATGCGGCTCGACCAGATGTGCGCAGCGAAGCATGCACAAGCAAAGGTCACGAACGTAGCGCTAGATGGACATTAGAATCATGGGCAAAGACGCTCATTGGGCGGGAAAGGGGGGATTTGGACATACGTTGGGGATACCACCATCATTGGGGGTGTGACGAGACCAATAAAAACTGACACAAAACAGGTCAGTCTCATGCCCAAACTAATTCAATGGAGATGAGAGGGGAAATAACGTTTGACACGCACAGTTATTGATCCAATTAGATGCAGTTGACAATGAGACTCCTTTGCTCCGCATCGACAACGGAAACACTTCATTGGGAAGGACCCACCCAATTGGTCCAAAACTCATGCCATACGCTGCAGTAAATGTGTAGATGCATCTAATCAAGCGCAGGTTAGAGGGCTTCAGCATTATCCTCAAAGAACTAGATTGGACATACGTCACCGCAAGCCATGCAGCGCCGGGATACGAAGCCCAGTCGTCTCCGCATTGAAAGATCTTGGAAGCGTCCGTTAGTTCTGATTAAGAGGGGGAGACACAACATCATACTAGTAGGGCGATCAAACAGTGTGACAGGGTCATGACAGCGCTACCCCCTAGAAAACAATGTTTAGTGGGATTTAACGTGAAAACCGGCAAACGCCATACCTCTCAGAAGAGGCTTGCGACCTGCACATCATCAGTAAGAAGTAGGTAGAACGGCAATAGTCACCCACCCCATTTGTCAAGGTATAATATTGCGGGTATCACAGCGAGAGCCTGGACTATGCCAATGCCACCTGCAACCAAGAGCGTGACCTTCTCTCCAGTGAAGCCAAGATTTCTTATGAGAGTTGGACCATAGTATAACAAAGCATTTATTCCGCTCCATTCTGCCAGATCGCTAAGTATGTCAGAGGCTTTCCGAAGAAACAAATAATGGCCACACACGTTGGAAGAACATCATCATCACACCGATGAGTGTCCGAGCGAGATATTTGGAGTGGAAGAGCTCCTTCCACACGCTTAGATCTCCACCCTCATCTTTTGCGCCTGTGCCCTGTCGGACCAGCGCGGTATTCACCCGCATTTCAAGCAACTCGAGCTGAAGACAGTAAGTAAACCCCTTTGTCTCGGAGGACGTTCAACACACCTGTAGGATCGGGTCGCGAGTAGCTTCCTCTAGTGTTCGAAGGCGAAGCTTGGCAAGCGACTGCATCGCATCAGTTAATCGTCCTTGTAGCACCAAAAATCTTGGTGACGGAGGAAGGAGGAAGCATCCTAGACAGAGCAGGATCCCTGGGAGCAACTGAAGTGCAAGGGGAATCCTCCAAGATGCGGAGCCTGGGACTATGTCGAAAATTAGTCAGGAGACTCCGGGTTGTTAGAGACCACACTCACTGTTGCGAGTAAGAAAACCTATCCAGAATCCGAAGACAACGCCAAGAACAATGGCGAGCTGTTCGATTGCTAGAAGAGATCCTCGCAGCTCGGGTGGGCTGATTTCAGCCATGTAAAGTGGAGATAGCATGCTGGCTGGTGTTGAAAGGGGTGAGTTTCAAGCAGCTCTTGCAGAAATTTACCTTAATGCTCCTACTCCAAAGCCACCAATGGCTCTCCCAAGAACCAAGTCATTAAGACTACGAGCACCGGCCTGGATTGCAGAGCCGACGCAGAATATAACTTGGATGATTGGCTGAGTAACATGTCTGGGACAAGTCCTTGACTCTCACCTGAAGCTAAGAAAATAGAATGTCGTCTAGAATATCTGTCCGCAAGAATACCCGATGATAAAGCTCCAAATAAAGCACCTAGCTCCAGTGCCGCAGCTGTGTAACAAGATTCATAGGCTGTATGCGCTTTAGTGTAAACGAGAACGTACTCATCAATCCTTTCTCCCAAGCACTGATTGGCCACCGAGCTAGAAAGTCTCTCATAACAAGTACATTGGCAATGACACCCTGGTCATATCCAAAAGACAGTCCGCCTATGGATGCAAATGCGGCACACCCCACAGCATAACGATTGAGTAAAAGGCCGGAGATGCCGCTGGGCCCATGGGAGTACGAGTAGGACCTCCCGTCAGCGTGGACAGATAGGGAACCCCCATGTGGGGTCTTTATGACGGCTCCTCGACGCTGTCCCAGAACTTGAAGAATGTCAAATGTATCCTCCACATCGATGCGTTCCTCTGATACCAGGGGTTCGTACTCGTCGGTTGGCTATTGCGGATCATCAGTATTCAGCCAACGTCGAATTTGGATTGGCACGCGAACCATAGGAAGACTCCTAGGTACTATTCAATCAGCGACAAGGAAGCCAGCGTTGCGTGATTGGAGTTGTGATGTTCTCGAAGTTGAGCCCGGGTTCAAGCGGGTTGGCTCACACAATGTGGTTGTATGCAAGTCGCATCACCGCTTGCACTGTGCGACCACAATCACCGACTACCAACACTCAGGTTGTCTCCATATTGTGCAACTGCCTTGCCTTGAACATCGTTAAGGATGGTCGGAGCAAACTACATGGGCGGGAAAAGGTCCAATTTTCCTGAAGTTCACAAGCTGGGCTGATGTTCCTCGGGTTGCCCAGAAACACCGCAAGAGCAAAAACGAAGGACGTCGTCGGTCGTGTTCAGAAACGTCACTTTGGTAAACAGCGTCTTGCTTCTGCTCTGTGTACTACGAAAGAAGACCACGTCCATCCAAAAGTGTCGACACTTTCGTCCGTGCTACCCGAGATAAACCTGGCACACGCTCGTTCTGATGGCTGTATGCGCCCAATAGCGCCTTCTTCAAGTCAGTATATCAGTGGGGACCAATTGTACTCGTCATCGTCATCGACCAACGTCCAAAGTCGCAATAAGCCTTCCAAGGTGCTCTGTGCGCTCGATACTTCGGATCGTGGGTGTGGTTTCCTTCCATATTATGTTTGTTCATCTTTTTGGGACGCAGATATGTCTATGCGAGCTGCTATCGACCATATCCTGCGACGACCCAATCTCGTTGGGCTCGAAACCCCGAACTTGGTGGAAACTCCACGTGTCAAGCGCACTATGCGAGTCGGGGGATCAGCATATTCTCACTCTGGCCCCAAAGTACCATGACCAGAACTGGGTTGCTCGCAGCTCCCGCTCACGCCTACTTACAGGATAAACACCTCAAACACTCACACAAGAAAGTTATCCTCGAACCGTACTCCGGAGTCCAAAAACAGAAGTATATCACCCCTTCCGAAGTTGACCCTACCCTGAGCTATGCACATTCGGAAAACAAGCCTCGTTCACCCTCCGATTCCTCCTCAATGATCTGTGATGTAACTCTCCCAAATCCCTTTGATGACGACTCGGGATATGCAGAAGCAAGCTTTTCCATACGTCGTCCTTTCTATGATTCAGGAACAATCGGAGGGGGTCGCTTCCCCAATTCACCACAAGATGATCATGTGCTTCCCCGTTCATCTCCTTTCACTTTTCAGAAATCAGAAGACATCATTCTCGACTTCGACACGTCTCCGCTGGCTCCTTCTTGGTCCGGGCAATTTGGCTACGCTCCCGAACAAGATAAAAATGTTATCAATGCTCTGCCTTTACGTTCTCCTGAGCGCCAACTATCTCGTCGCCTATCTATCCGCGAAGAGTCTGCTAGCGTTGACGAAGCGCAGTTCGACTTCTCGCCGTCCGCTAGTCCAGATGCGGACACATTCCAAACCGAACACATTCATGCAACCCGCGAGGATGACGACTGCGCTTCCGCGTCAACAACCGACGACAACCTACGACCCTTTCCTCCAGGTTACGATGTTGCTCAGGGTCTTCCCCTCCAGGGAGTTGTTGCAGATAGCTTATCGACAAACGCTCCGCTCAATTTCCTATCTGATCCCGATCCCTGGGCGACGATTGGAAGGATTTTGCAGCTCCCATCTCCGAAGCCACCTGCTGCGCAGTCCGTGAAGATACATTTCACAAAGGACAGGGAGGGCGTGGGCTATATCTCACCTGCTATAATAAACTCATGCAGTCTTGCCTCATCCGGTGTTTCGTCCTGGGATAGTATCACAGACACGAGCACCGAATCAATCCGCGATCACCAACCTGCAACAACCACAGACCAGCTTGTACCCATGGTCGACGACTCCCAAAACCGAGATGACCGTTTCGCATCCGATTCACCAACGAGGCTTCCCCCCAATACTGAACACCCCCCAAATGATCTTCCGGAGGCAAACCCGCGTAATGTAACTGACATACGCCGAGACGCTTCTCTACTTCAGCCAGCTTCTCTGACCACGGTGCTGAACGACGACCCTCTGGATAACCGCACGCGATCTTCGTCTCCTGTCGCTGCTGCCGTTGGTCCCATTGCGATGGAATCGGACACTGATATAGCGTACGGTGGTCCATGTTTGTTCGGTGATTCAGACTTGGAGGAAGACGAGTAGCCACTAGGATGTAAAGAAGCTGGTATCCATACTGTTTTTTTTACCGGAGGGTCGACGGGCCTCGATGCCTCGCGGAAACCAAGCCGACTGCATGACAAGTTATTCTGATGGAAAATAATATCCACTAGATGGAAGAGTATGTATTGACGGAAATTACCCCTATATGTATAAAGGCTTCGGAGGGTCAATATTTATTTTCCGACGGCGAGTGTAACCCCAACCGAAAGGACAAACACCCCACCCCGAGAAATTCGGTTACACCCAGCGAAATCGACAAAAAGGTATTCTTTACATAGTCACTATCTGGCTCCTGAACATATCTCGATCTCAAAAACAGGGTCACTTTTTAGTATCATGGACAATCCTCAACATTACCAACCATTATCGCACGCGCTCAACCCCCCCATACTCCAGCCCCAGTACGAGGAAGAGGAGGAGGGCGAGGATGAGGGAACCGTAGAGGAACAACTTGAAAGGGAAGACGATGACGCTGAAGAGTGGGTGTCTTGTTTCCGTACTCATACTCCCGCGAACGAGTCGCCACCCATCCGTCGATTGCAGACCAAATCGCGCTGCACAACGGGCGCCAATCAGCACCAATGCAGCAGGAAAGCAGCGCGCCGACCCGCCACCATCCAATCCTCCACGTTCGGTCGGGCCATCCCAATCGGAGGATGGGGAACGCAAACGGCGTCCCGGTCGCCCCCGCGGTTCAAAAAATAGGCGCGTTCGTGCTTCTGGCACCGAGCGGGATACATCTGCAGCGAATTCTGCAGCACCTGTGAAGCCTTCATCAGCCACGCATGGATTTTATCAGTATTCTGCTCCCCCGGCGCCTGGGGAAGTGCATCCGCATAACCAACAATATTACGAGTTTCAATGGCGTGTTCTCAATCTGTGTGCCGAGTTTTACGGTGCTGCAGAAGAGCTGATCGTAAGTTCAATTCCCGGGTGAGTTACGCGTTTCTGTTTTCGCTGATAGTCTGTTCGTGTGCAGAAAGCTACTCCATCACTGGTGATAGCCCAGTGCTACCAAATGGGACCGGGTGTCAAGGTTGATCCCTTGACTATGCTTGGTGAAGCTAAGCGCATCTGTGATACTCTTGTAACCATCTACCTACTTCAGTTATTGTGCATCTCAATGACAAGTCAACGTACAGCTCGATTCCCCTGCTCGGCTTACTGCCCATCCTCCTCCGGTGCCATACCCGTTCATCCCTGGATATACCCCACTGGCACCGAGTCAGCAACCGCTACCGCTACCACAACCACAGTCGCAATCCCACCCGCACCCGCAGCCACGACCCACACCCCCTCCAACCGCGAACGGCAAACCCCCCTCTACCACAAAACCAGGAGCTCCTGTTATATCCAACCCTCAATCGTTTGTCGTCTCTCTGGGACACCAACACCCGCCTCAACAGCAATTTGTTTCCGGGATGTATGGTGCTCCCACCTACCCGACGGCTCCATACTACAGCTATCCTGGATATGGTGCGTTTTATCCTTCGGCTCCCGGAGCACAACCAGGGCCCAGTACGTCGACTGCAGCGTCGAGTGCGTCTGTAGGACCGGCACCAGCGAGTGCAGGAAACCAGGGCGCTTGGTCGGACGAGGAGACCGAGAAGCTCAAAAAACTTGCTGAAGAACATCGGAACGAGAGTAGGGAGATTGCGTGGGATGCCTTGTGCGAAAAATGGGGAAACTCTCGGACAAGGTACTGTAGGTCACGTCAAGGTTGTACTTCCCCACTGACGCATTGCTTTAGGCATCAAATCCTCATTAAAGCTACTTCCCTCGGTCTCAAAGAGTCCTCCTCGAGGGGTACTAAGCGCCGTCGCGACACAGATAGTCAAACCCCATCTGACCGCCCAGTACCTCCGGCACCAACGTCGGCCGACAACCCTGTACCGACCCCGACGTTGGGAGTTCCACCGCAGCCCACCCAACCTTTACTCCAGAGCGTGCAACCACCTCCACAGCCCCCTCCACTGACGGTTCCGTCTCATACGGCTCATGCATCGGCTTCGCCAGCCCCTTCGACCCCCGCCACCACATCTGCACAACCTTCGCCAGCCATCCGCCATGCCCAGACCCAACAACAAACATCTGCAGGGTCACGTTTCCCATATCCCATGCCGACCGTTGCCGCCGCGACCTCACCCGTTATTTCTACCAATGCTCTACAGCAACCACAAGAGAGACCTGGGAGTGGAGCATATTATCGACGACCAAACCCACCGACTGGGTCTGGGTCGAAACCTCCTTCGCAGAGCCATGGCATTGCGACACATCAATACACATACCAGACCAACGGCCGAAGGGAGACGTAAATCTGGCAGACGTCACTTTTTTCTTGTTTTGACGGGACATTTGAGGCCTTTTCGGGGAAATAGACTTGGGTCTGTTTTGCGAATTACATTATTTTGCGATTACATTTTTGACCGTGACGTCCTGTCACAAAGAAATAAAATAAAAAGAAATATATTATATAGGAGCTTGTTTGGCGAGAGCTTGTGAACCAAACAACATCAGCCACATTTTACCAAAAGCAGTATGACACAGCCACTTTTCCTCGTTCTGTCGGAAGCGTCCACTTCCTGATTCATTCATACTCATCTCTACGCTTGGACGTCCACGACTTGTTTCCTTACCGCCACCATCATCAGTCCACAGCACACTTTACAGTCTTTCCAGCTAGCGTAGAACTGCAGCCATGTCGACAACGACCTCAGGCAGCCGTACATTCGCTGCGAACGCTCTCAGGAGCGCTGGCCTCATTGACAAAGACGAACGCATGAAGGACATCTCTACAGACAGGCCTGGTGGACGCAAAGGGGTTTCCAAGATTCGCTCTCACCGCCCTCGTCCGATTGACGCCTTCAAAGAGGCAGGCCCATCCAAAGCTTCCATGGTAAATACAAGACCCACCCTCTCGTTGTTTACGCTGTATATTCATCATATCATTGCATAACTTTGTGTCATCCTTCCATTTCCCGGATGCTTTCACATTATTGTGTTTACACTATCTACGCGCATCGATGGTTTCGTTCATCCCTCCACCGCGTATCCCTATGTTTTCGCCCCTCTTCGTTGATTCGTAACCCCCTCGTACCCTCTACTCTCCGAATTTTATCTGCAAACAATGCGCTTACACTTTTATCTTCTCGCTCCCACCGCTGCCTTCTTGAACACGCTTCTGCTATGGTCGTGGGGTGGTATCAAAGCTCGCCGCGCGAACGCAGCCAGGAGGCGGGTCCAGGGAGGGTATCTCAATCCGTGGCGCTTCGGGCCCAAGGAACCTGACGGTGGGACGGACGCGCAGGAATGTAGTCACCACACCTTCGGGTGTAGGAGGTAAAAGAGTGGCTACAGTCGGGATAAAGACCATCGAGATATGGAGAGCATTCGTGAACAAGAGGTGGAATCCCGATGCAAGGTTTTTGAATCTGGAGGTATGGCACCCTTCCGTTATAGCGAGACCCGAGGTGTCTGATGTTCTCATCGCGTGACAGTCAATGTTGGACGATCCGGAACTTGCGAAACATCGCCTTTTGCCGCCAGGTGCACCTGGCTCCTCGGTGAGGGAGGCTTCCGTCATTTTCAAGCTTGCCGCAAGTCTAAAGCCACCGGTAAGATAACATTATGGCTCTAACCCGCGGATGATTGAATTTTTATAGGTCCAAACTGTCTCGTTGGCCAACAACAACATCGACTCTGGCCAGCTACTCTCGACTCTCTCCCATTACCTCCCTAATCTCGCCAATCTCTCACTACAAAACAATTCTCTCAAGGTTTGGCGGGATATGGACTATCTTTCTGGGAAGAAGGGGAAGTTGGAACATCTCCGGGAGCTGATAATGATCGGCAACCCTCTGAGGGATATGGAACTGAAACACGGGAGGGGTGAGAAATACAAAAGGTTTGCCTTTCCTGGAATAAAATCGGACTTTGGTTAACAGTTCGACAGTGATATGGCGCGTCGTTTCCCCTCTCTGGTCATGCTCGACCAGGAAGCGATTGCGACAATTGGCTTTGATGCACCTGGACCCTCCTCGGATCCAGTGACAGAGAATCGGGCTACAGCCACCTCTTTCCCCTACGAAATGAGAGCTTCATTTATCACCGGCGTTGAAGACACTATCATTAGCAACTTCCTTGTCCGGTAGGCGTTTGCATTCTTTCTTGGCTCATACCGTTTCTGAATTTGTCTATATTGACCTCAGGTTTTTCCCGCTATTCGATGACCAACGGGCCGCACTCTTAGACGCCTACCATCCGTCAGCGACATTTTCATTTTCAGTCAATACAGCTATTCCTGCCCGTGCTCGAATACAAGGATTTCACTTCCAGTTACCAAATCAACGCAAGTTAGACTGGTCGGTCTGGCTGGATGGTGGTTCTAGGAACCTAAATCGGCTTGGAGGCGGTAGTGGTTCGGACAAGGCTTTCCATAGCTTACATCTTGGAAGCGAAGCTGCCATTCGCGCCATGTCCGCCCTTCCGAAAACCAAACATGAAATATCGAGTTCTCCGGAGAAGTTTTGCATCGATGCCTGGCCCGTTGGGCAAGGCGAAGACCTGAAGTTGTTTATATCCTTGCACGGCCAATTCACTGAAGGTATGTTCGTTCACCCGCGATCATCGCGCCGGCGGGCACTGGATATCATTTCCACCTCGGGTTTATCCGCATTATACCCTCATCCGCGGCGCAATCCCGCACTGAATCGTGATGTCATATATCTGACTTCTCGTCCCTTTAGAGCCTTCCCAAGGTATTCGATCGTTTGACCGGTCCTTTATACTGGCGCCCGCCCCACCTGGTTCTAGGTTTGTCCAGCTTTTCATAGTCTTTTGTCAATCGATCGATTAATTATTGTGTTTCGTTTCGCAGGGCAAAGTTAAATGGGTGGGATGTCATGATTTTGTCGGACCAATGGTGTGTTCGGTCGTATTCAAGCCACGAGGCCTGGAGTCCAGGGCCCATGAAAGTGCAAGCGGGAGGCAGTTTACCATCTCAGCAATTACCGCAGCCAACGTCAGTCTCGCCAGAAATCCCTGTGCAACTGCAGAATGCTTTATCCACTTTTGTAAGTTATCCGTTTCTGTCCCTGTCGAGCGCCGTCACTGACGCCACCCTGCTCTTCTCCGCGGTTGTTCCCGAGCGTAGGCGGAGCCTCAGCGCAGTCTAATTTTGCAGGTTTGCCAGCGAACTGGGTTGAATGCGAAGTTTGCCATGGACTGTCTGCAAAATAATGCGTGGGACTTGGATAGGGCTATTGCCAACTTTGAACAAGTGAAGGTTAGTGGGTCGTTGCGGATTGGTTTTGGGACGTACTTACGTGTGTCCGGTGTTCCATTTACAGGGCGCGTTGTCACGAGACGCATTTCTCTGAATCTGTGTTTGAGCTTGGACTAAGTGCGGATATGTGTGGTCCAGCCACCGTTTCACGCAGCATATATAGAAGATCTCCTCTTTCGGATCAGGACAAGTCCAAGTATTGTTCACTTGTTGCGGACGAGGTTCAGGAGACCTACTTTACAAGCATGCTTTGTCAATCTTTGTGGCAGAAAGTGACGAGTAATTTTGCATCATGGCATCGTTAAATGTATCTCACGTATATCATCATATTCATGATCATTTCGCATCTCATCTCGTTTCTGGTCTCGATTGAAGTTATTCGTGTCGTACTTATACGTACTCATAACTTCCAGCCGTCATTTGACACGAGTATGGATAGTATGTTCGCAAATGGGCGTTTCGGCGTTGAAGCTCCCATAATCCATAACGTCGGTCAAGGTGGCCCAGACTAGGCCGGAAGAGGAAGGAGGCAACGAGGCAGTTGGCGGGGCCAGGCGGTCGGGGCTGTGCGGCGGGAGGGTCATTGCAGGGATCGAAATTGGCTTTTGGCTATTGAACTGGAGTCTGGCGACGTCGTCCTCGGAGGATGCATCCCTGCACCCATTGAATACAGTACCGATATTTGAATGGACCATGGCACACATTTGGACAAGGAAACCAGTGACAGTGCGCCACATTGTCCCGACTTGGTCCCGACCGTGAGTGAGTTTTGCTCGTGTGTTTTTTTTTCTGTTACGCGACCTCGAGGCGAAGGACTGCCTGCTAAGCGCGGACAGATTGTACGAGATCGAATGCGAAGTTCCCATTCTCCGAATTTTGATACGCAATCATCTTCAGTGTGCCTCGTGCCCACATTATCTAGGTACGTATACAAGCCAGCTCGGATGGAAAATCTCTCCAGAATTCGCTCCTGACTCTTCCTTCTTCTTCTCTTCCTCTTACCTCCGTCACGACACATCCCCATCATCTACCCTGCGTACCGATTCCCTATATATCTATCCGCTCTACCCCCTCCACGCGCTTACCCGCCCCCCCTCCTCTTCCTCCCGAAATCATCACATTATCCTCACGAATCACCGACGACCTGCAATGAGTCGCCCACACCGCTCGTTTGAAAACTTTGCCCTCCTCCAAGCTGCCTCCGAAGGCAACGCTTCCGCGGTACGAGAGGCTCTGGAAGCTGGTGCTGACATCAACGCCACCGACACTTCTGGCCGCACTGTTCTCACATGTGCTCTCACCGCCGACAGGTATGTCCGTGGCCATCCTTTCCGTGGCCATCGGGTTTAGGCGCTTCCTGTGCTGACGTTTCCGTTGCCCCGACTTGAATCAGATGGGAGACCGTCGACGCGTCCGACGCGTCTTTCCTCTCCCAAGACCGCCTCAGTGTCCTTCGTATAGCAGCCTCTCATCCCGATATCTCGCTTTACACCCTCAACGCGCCTCAAGATTCAATCAACGACGTCACTCCGCTTGGCATGGCTGCTTGGCTCGATATGCCCGAGGCTGTGCAGCTTTTGCTGGAGTGTAGTTCCGGTGCCGTTTCTGTCGATGGCTTGGATGCTGATGGCGCAACACCACTGATGTGTAAGTTCACTACTCGGGATTTACACCTTGTTTTCCGTGGGCTCAATTTTTTTGCTAGACGCTGCTCGAGACTGCCGGGTGGAAGTCGTGCAACAATTGGTGAGTGTGTCCTTGTTGCATGCAGAGTCAGTAGTCTTACTGCTTCCCTTTGGCAGCTCTCGCACGGAGCTCATCCTGACCTAAGGGATCGAAACCATCGATCTTCAATCCAATTCGCTTTGCTCCACCCGACCGTTCTCTGGGCGTGTGAATACGCATTGCGCTCCTTTCGTTGGCGCGAATGCAAGGTAAAATTCGAAGCCTCGGTTTCATGTCCGCGTAGACCTAACCTGGATTTCTGTTAGAACGGAAACAAGGCCGCGCTATGCGAACCCTCTTGCGTCGATCCTGCACACCTGTCCCCGTATACGTCCCCACCTCCTACCCCCTTTCCTCCCCCTGCCATGGCTTTTCCCCCCGAATATGTTTCCAACATCACCGACACTGTTGTACATGCTGTCCTCACAGCCGATCTTTCATCCATATATTCGCTGTTGTTTTCACCACAATCTTTCGAGCCGTCGCCTTTGGATAACGGCCCAGTTCTTGTAAATGTACTCGATACGGAAGGATGGAGCGCCATCCACTATTGTGTTTCTGTACCAAACCCGTCTATCGAGATCCTCGACGCACTTTACCGTGCCGGCGCCGATGTCAGTCTGTTTACTACTCGGGAACACTATACGCCCCTCCACTGCCTCGCTCGACTCGCATGCGTTACCGACGCTTCCGACTCTGCGCAATCACTGTACCAATTCGCTGTACATCTCGTTCGCGACCTACATTCACCCTTGGCTGCACGCGACAGGAACGAAGAGACTTGTATTCATGTAGCTGCCGAGCACGGCGAATCTATTGATGTGTTGTATGCTTTCCTCGATTGTGACCCAACGGGGTCCTATCGACATCTGCGCAATTCGCGAGGGTAGGTCTCATCGCGTCCAATCATTTTTTCCCCCTGTCATTGACGGTTTGCGCTGGCAGGCTCACGGCGCTTGAAGTGGCGAAACCACGTTTCCGTTTGGCATTCATGAACGAGGGGCTGGTTAATAGACCACAATCGTCGCTGTCCGACCGCACCATTCGCCCCAATGCTTCCACTTCCCTCTCTCCGATGACACCTTTTCCTAATTTGGTTTCTTCTATCAGCCCTTCTCCCGACGAACCAATGGACCCCGCGAGCCATCTCCCGCCCGATTTTGACGTCACCTCCTCTTCCGAACAACTCCTCGATAACTTCCAGTATCTTTCCACCGAGGCTCAGTTCATCAACGACTACGCCTCACTTCAAAAACTCGCTTCCGTCGTTACAGAGACGTCGCAACTGGGAGACGATGTCTTGACATATTTCCGCAGTCAAGTTGACGATGCGGTCAAAGAACTTCGGAGTACGCGAGACATCATGAACGCCGTTGATCGATTGTGGAACGATGTGTCACAAGAAGCTGAGGAGCAAGTATCTAGCCAGGGTCTAACTATCTCCCGCTTTGTACGTTCGCTGTTCAAGCACTCCCCGCGAGGCTCCGAGGACTCGCAGTCGACGGCTGTCGAACCTGAAGCATCACTGCCCAAGGACAAAGAGGTAAAAGAATATGCCGACGCTGCTGTTCTGACAGAGCCTGTCGTTCAAACCCTCGAAACCACTTCTGCTTCTGGCGTTCGGACAGTTCCATGGCCCGAATGGTTGGACGGCTTTATCCTCAGCGCGGATTCGTCGGCGTACAAGGCTCACCTCGCGAACCTTATTGAGATCGAGCGGGAGCTCATCTCAAGAGAATCGATCGGCTCGCACGAGGACAAGGTACCCTCCAAGGATCGCAAGCTCAAGAGCCTTCTGAAGAGCTACAAACTCCCTCATAAGGCGGAGAAGAGCGGCGCTGCAAAGCTCAAATCCTGGCTCAAGAAGAAAGTCGTGACGGGAAAATCAATTCGTCTTCAACTTTGCTACGACCTCGACGATCCCAACTGTGCAGTTGGGAGGGAGGTGAAGCAAGACTCCGCCCAGCCAACCATCACCGTCACCGACTCTGAGGGAAATACATGTCGTTCACGACCCTCCTCGACATCTTCACACCCGGATCTAGGCCTTTCCGAGAAAAGTGGGGTGCATTCCATGCAAGTGGTGTTATCTGCCGCGAGCCGCGACTTGTCCGCCATCGATGAATGTTTGCATGGGGTAAGATTTTTCGTCGGGGTTGTTTATTTTGGGTCCTTATTCGCTTCCCTTTCTTCCAGATCGACCACCTGATCTCAACCACGAACCATTCTATATATCGAGCCGAACGGATTATTAGGCGTACGGTCCAGGTAAGCTGAGGTCACGTCATTATTCAAACATTCCGCAGCCATCCTTATCGTTGATTCGCACCGCATCTTAGGTGCGCGAAGCCATGGTTCACAATCTTTACACTCGGTATCCTCCCGTAAACGACCCGTTCGCTTTCTGGCCACAAGGGCCCCAGAAAATGAACACGCATGAAGACTGGTCCGGACTATCCCTTTCGTCATCCAACCTGTTCTACCTTTCGCCTCCGGACAACAACAGCGCCAACTCATCTCGCTCCTCCTCTGCGCAGTCATCGGTCGTCTCCTTGCCTGTGACGCTTCGAGATGAGGAAGACGAAGACACACGAGCGCTCCGCCGATTAATTCTTCGCAAGGTCAGCGCTCATGTCGATGGCGCCTATGACGAATTAGATAGGGCGAATACGTGGTTGCGCGTGGTGAAGAGCGTCCTTCGTGATCTCGCGACGAAAATATCATCACCGCCAACGTCGTCACCCTTTGTGGTGTCATGACCGAACGAACGCTCGCCAACCAAAACAACAACGATACTTAGACGTGACGATGTATGTTATTCTGTAACGTATATATATTATTTTCCTTTTTCCTTTTTCATCTTCGTCTGTTTGCATCCTTTCGACTTCACTTTGTTTCATTTTCCTTTTTTTTTCCCCGAGTTTTCATCCATGCACGTTCAAGTTACAGTCCCCCCCGCCCCCACTGATGGGATGACCATAGAGCACGAATTTCGATTTCCCCACTCTCAATTTCAATCAATCAATTCATCTCGCTGTCGCACCATCTGTAGATAGAACGAATACATACATGACCATCTCCCTCTCGGTGTGTGAGTCTGATTCAAGTGGCCAAGCGCATCTCTCCACACACGCTCACTGGCAACATATCCGACCCGTCTCTCTTGAAGTCGCTCCAACAGGACTTCTCACGGAAGTTCTTTTGGTCTCTTCGGTTCGCTTACTAGTACTGTGTGCCAGGGCTTGAAGCGACTCCTCATCACTGCCATGGTTTCCACCACGATCAAACTCTTTATCGAGATCTCGAGCAAATTAGCATCGTGCCTAACGATTCCCAGCATTCGAAACCGGACCGGTTGTGCAGAACCCACAACGTCATGAACTACAGTATCCCCAAGCACAGGTTTATATTTGGATTGCGGAGCTCGTGACGTTACAGTGGTGGTACCAGCGACTCTTGGTTGTTCCCAGCACTGGTGGGTCCAATCGTCGGTCCATGTTAACCACGTCAATCAGTATAGCCCTCGGGCCTTCTTGGAGCAATTTTGCTCTTGAACACCGGCGCTACATGGATACATGCTCACCACCAACGTTGCCACTTTGATAGTGCGACTCTGCCACGCCAGCCAGCAATACCCTTGGGTACTATACCTGTGCGGCTAGTTCATCATTTCGCATCGCATGTACTAGTGGTGGCGGCACCAAATGCGTCGCAACCGCTGACCTTCTTCTCCCTGCTGTTTGTAAATTGCTGGGAATTCGGCCAGCAGTGAAATTGGTTATAAAGGGTTTCGTGAACTCGGAGGCCGTGTAACACACTGGGTCCGCATCCACAATGCGACTCAGATTCACGCTAGTCTCTGCAACATTCGCTCTGTTCACGACAGCGGCTTCGGCAGTTTCATGGGAAGTGGCGCCTTTTAACCCTTCCTCCATTCCTCTTGCAGTGAGGTCGCCTTATTTGTCCGCGTGGCTTCCACAGGGCACTGGCGCTGCGTTGAATCGAGTTTGGCCACAGTTTTGGGCTGGCGGGGTATGATCCTCTTTTCCGTGACTTTATTTCTTTTGACTCCGAATAGAATCTTGGATGGGGGCTCCTTGAACTCGTACCACAACCATGGTCTAGTTTTCCCACGCCAAAAGCATGGGCAAGGATGTGAGTTAAACAATAAACCACAGTGAAAGACCGCCCCCAAACGAGACCCAACGAGGAATAAGATCCTTTCTGCTACGCACTGGAAAACAACCGCAGACCCCCGAACCATTAACCCACACCAAAGCCACCAATGGCACACAATGAAATGTAACCCAACCAATAGCGGAAAATGCGCGAAAACACCCCAACAAACGAGGCAACCTCTGACCACCTGAGACAACGCCTAGGCCACGGAAATAAAAAACACGATACGTCCTAAACTCTGATACTCCAACAAAAACGCCGCTGACATAGTAAACCGCAGCAACAAGAACTGACATGAAACACGATACAAGACCGACAGACACAGCCCATCAACCAAAGACGAGAATAAAAGGAGACCAAGAAAAACCATAACAAACCGGTCCCCTCCATGACGATTCCGAGAACGAGGAAGAGATCAATCCCACCGAAAACACCGGATAGAGCCAGTAAGAACTAATTTAACCTACGACCACAATAACTAACTGCGACACAAGCATCCACCAAACGTCTCCGGAAAGACGCCTCGTCAAACCGCTACGCCTCCCTAGACCCAACCATAGAAATGGACGCAGAAATGGAGTACCACAACGACCCACCCACTCATTACGAACCTGTCAAACCTGACGAGACCCTCAGCGAAGATGCACAGACCCCCCAGCAACACCATACCCCCCTCCCCCAGCAGTCCACACCTCAGAGTCACGACGAGGCCACAGCCCACGACAACCCTCCCCCCTCGAAAAGACAAAGGGAAAGCCGTCAGACCCCAAGCCCCACTCCGAGCCCCACCCCAGCCCCACTGCTCACCCAACGCACCGCACTATACACCCCACAAACGAACCCGACCACCCCCACGAGACCCAACCCCTCCCCCACGAAGAATCCATCACAACCGACCACCCCACTCCCAACCCCCACCACCAACGCCAACACCATGTCCTCTAACCTCCAGGCCCACATGCGGGCAGCGTTGGAAAACCGTAGACGCACGAACACCTCCGCGCACACCCAGCCCAACACAGCCTTCCCAACCCACACCCCCAGACCAACAAACGGATTTCCCCTCACCCATCTAGAAACCGGATACGGGCTGATGACCGACATAAACCCAAACGTCATCACCGCCTGGGAGCAGACCATCACCACCCCCAAACTACTGGCTAGAGTCTTCGACCTCACCCGCGACTCCGCTACCCCCGAGAAACTGCAATCAATAGCCATTGATCTCAGAGCGGTCGTGCATGGAATAGCATACCATATAGAACAAGACAAGCCCCTCCCGAAAGTAGCCCCCCCATCCCCAATCGAGGGGAACAAATCCGCACTCACAACCTTCCTGATCTACGACATCCCACCAGAAACCCTCCACCAACTCCTGATCGGGCGCATCTGGGCAACACCGTCTGTGACCTTCGAGATATGGCAGTTCGAACCGACCATACCGCTCTTCCTATTCACACTATACGGCTTCGCAGCCGACGATGTAGACGACATCTACTCTACGGTACAGAACACTTGGTCGTCCGGGTCAAACACCCAGAAAATCTACGAAACCCTTATCAAAGACCCCGCGTGCCCCCCCAAGATAGGAGACGAGATCGACCATTTCGATTACCTAGCCAAGTCCCTGGAAGGACTACTGATGACTCTCGAGGTGAAGTACCTGGACATGAAGAAACAAGGGAACAAACAAGACCCGCACTTCAACATCTACGCAACGATCCCCACAGCGGAACCGGAGCTATGGGAAGAAGTCCGAAGTACCCTTCGCGAACTCAAGTACGTATCATACCTCCAGGGCTCCGGTTTCGAAGCCAAACCACAGAAATGTACCCTATGCCAATGCTGCACCCACCCTCGTGGCCTTTGCCCATTCCCGAAGATCAACGGATGGATCGGCCCTCAGATCCAAACACCGGCGGATAGGCAGAAAGGGAGACGCGGTCGTGGTCGAGGATACACGCGCTCTTAACATAGATAACACGCACAATTACCCAGTACATACGTTCACCCACCCCAAACCCCACTCAGCTACTAACAACCATACATCATACTACCGTACCGTACCTATGAAAACCACCTTTGTGTTCCCCCGAACGAACCACGGAAATATGGCAAAACAAAGTGGAAGTGCATGGACGCATAACCACTTACGTGCAAAACAAATAAGGACTAGCGGATCGGGAATCTAGCTAACAATCCAACGACTACCCGCCCACATTTACTGACCGTACGCGGGACAGGAAAGCGGAGTAGATCCCAAACAAAACGGAGGCCTATTCAGGCCAAGGACTGCCGTGCCAATAAGGCAAAGTTAGACAGCGAAGGACGGATCGCAATCCATGTTGCATCCCCCAGAACACTAACATGAACCCTCCGCGAGACGCCGGGACATGCCCTCCTCACCCACTTAGCGATCGAGCGGTGGGAACGAGTAGAATCGATCACCAACCAACCATTAAATCACGCCACTGAGCACCCCCATTCACAAGGTAGCAGACCAGGTCAAGGTTCGAGACTCCCCGAGATCCGAGAAGGGAATCCAAGAGCCACCGGGATCCCTATCAACGAAGATCGAGGGGCGACGATAGGTGGAGCTGATAACACAGCAAACGGCCTATCGGCCAACGCCCAATCTAACCGGCGAAATAACAACAATTATGGAGCGGTAGTCACGACGGCCGCGAACAGCTCACAAGCTGATGAACACCCCAGAACTGAGAACACA
>JBBPTG010000242.1:0-36087 GCA_038093975.1 Chalciporus piperatus | reverse complement strand
CCGGGATGTTGTCCAGTTACGATCGGTGAGTTTGAACAATTGGACCGAGGTTCAAGAATCCTTCTGATGTGAAACATTCGAAAGGTTTGCAAGCAGTTTCACCAACTCAGCTATGATCCCGTGATTTGGAAGACGCTGTACGCGACTGCTCATCTGCCTCGTCCTCCTGGGCCATTTCCTTCTCAATCAACACGATCTCTGGAACGTACCCTGGTGCAATCAGCACGGCTAGCAGATTCTTGGACCAAGCGACCCATTGAAGACGTTTCCAGCACCAAAATTCGACTTGAAGGACCACCCATGGGACACCCCAGAATCATCTGCGGGAGATGGCTCATCACCTTCGAATCGTACAGGCAAATCGTGTTTCGTGATATCGAGACGGGCTCTAGACAGGTTCTCTGGGAGGACAGAGGGTTGATAACGTCCTGGGACACTTGCTCTGTCTCCTCCCCCAAAGGCCAACTGATTTACGTTGTCTTCCGTGAGGGCACTGGCTGTCACTGGCGTAGCCCCTGGTAAGCAGTCCGTGTCTGAGTGGCGTTCATACTGACAATTTCGACAACAGGAAGCTTCTCGAGTTTCGTGTGGACGGCGAGTCTGGGCAACTGTCCGATCCCGTCTCTTTGCATGTACCTGCACGCAACTTCGGCGGATCCATGTGCTTGGTCGGCGGAAATGGGCCTCTCCTATACATGCCGGGTCAGGGTTTGATTTTCGACACGCGAACTCGACTCTTTTATGAATTCCCCAAATTCGGCTCAGGACTGGTATGTGGTTCACAGTGCAAATGGCAGCCTTACTCACCAAATGTTAGGATGGCATAAGTGGCCAGCTCGATATTCTCCCCAACCAAGCGGTGTTGCTCACCAACACCCACATCATCGTTCTATCCTATCTTCCCCGTTACATAGACGCGTCCGATCCCGAAGTGGCATCCACACTCATCCAAGCCTTTTCCATCCCTTCCCATTCACATCCGGCCAGCAATGGCGTGGGTGTTCTCCATCTCACCCACGAAGGAATTGTACACGATAATCTCTCGAATGTCTCCCTCATTCGAAACTCCACCATCGACTCTGTCACTGGCGTCACAAACCTGCGATTTGTCTACCTACGTCCCGAAACGAACACCCTGTGCTTCTCTTGCCTCGATATCTCGCTGTCTAGATCCAACGCCGACACAGTCCTCCCCATGATCACCGATGTGTACGATGTCTTCACAGTCGAGGGTGGGATGTATGACTCCGCCATGGGTATGTGCGGGTACAACATCCAAGCTTCGGACGATGGCCACGTGAGAGGTTTCTGTCGAAATCGCACCTACGGCGAGGAGCACGAAGAGTACAATGACTATATGACAATCACCAAGTTCAGCATCGACGCCACCCAAGACAAATGTGTAGCCGTCGTGGGCGACCCCGCTTCTCCTCGATGGGCTCACATCGACGATCTCCCACGCTTCTCGATGCTCTCGTTTGACGGTATCGTAGGCAGGTTTTGTTATCTTAAAGGTGGACATAATTGGCGTTTGCACGGTTATGTGGATGCTGTTGTCGTGGACATCAAGTAGAGATTTAGAGCTGAACCATAGAGTAGTCATAGTCATAGACTTCATTTCCTTCGTTTCTGCAAGCATACTGTATGTACAGCCTTTTGTCCAGGTTTTAGTGGTTTCGTCTGCCTAGAGTACTTTACACCTTCAGATTTCTCTTTCCCCTGTGCTTCGACTTATAGATATCGACTCCTGCTGGTATTTAGTTCATGCTACATATATGACTCGCTGGCTGTTTAATTAATGTCTTCCAACTCCAGAATGAAGATGTCTTTCGCCTGTCCACTTCTCTGAGTCCTAGACAACCCAAATGCGAACGTGAAATCCCAGCTGTGCAGTATGAACTAAAACTTCGGAACGGTCTTCCCGCGAAAGGAAAGCCGACAATAGGACGGATGCATCGAGCGAATGCGCAGGCAGGTTGACACTAGTGATCGCCTCAGACTCAGAGACGTTGCTCAAGGGTCCTGCGCAGGCGCCGTATGGACCTCTTTCCGGAAATGCTAAGCGCCGCTGCGATGCCCGAGGAAGTTTGGGTGATTTTCAAAGTGTTGTTCCAGGTTGCCATCCAAGTCAGCAATGTAGAAAGCACTAGGATCCGACGATACAACGGAGCGATCGCCGATGGTTGGACATCAGGGAAAGTTCACCACGTAGCAGGAAACTCTGGAGGTGGTCGGTGGTGCACCTCCGAGTTGGTTCCTCCATCAGTTCAGAAGAGCTAAAGGAAAGTCAGCGCCTTTAGAAACAGTTATCCGAATTTTTCGACAAATCGACCGACGGGCGGGGAGCAGACGCCACGACGTCATTGATCATGATGAGGATGCGTCGAGCAATACGCAAACTGGCTGACAGTCACTGAGTGATCCCGTGCGACCGAAGTCCGAAGCACTGCGTAGTGAGAAGGAACGACTGTCCTTCAATCTTCGGTCTGTCTAGGGGAGACTAGAAGCACTGTAAAATGAGGCCATTCCAACACAGACGATGCGGAGTTTTTGACAACTCCCAGATCTCAGCACTCTCAGCATGTTGCGTCAGGTCACTGTCAAGCTTCAACTTGCCTGGCTTGGCTTGAATGCCTTATTGGGCGAGATTGGGCGTCTTTGGCAGTCACACGTATCGGGGGGCTGGCAAAGAGATTCGTTTGAATGTATACTAGTGTAGGTACATGCAAACGAACGATGTGGGACACATGTATGAAGGGGGTGTGAGGACGAGAGAGAGCGGGTGGCAGCGCGAAGCGCTGTCCGGCTCCGGAAAAAGGCCTGGGCTGGAGGTGAGCTGCGAGGGCGGGCGGGAAAAAAGGCCGGCCGACTGCAGCTCAGGCTCCAGAGATCCAGTGAAACCTGTCGGAACCCAAAGCAAAGGAGGCAGAATCGCACGAGGAACGAGAGTGATGAGGACTAAAAGGGAGAGGTGGGAGGGTGAGCTTGAGCGTCGAGCTTGGTGCTTGACGCGACTAGGTGAGCGGATGCTGGTGGCGCGAAGGAGAGAAAGGTGGCGCCACCGAGACATCGCTTAGCCAAAGACAATGCTCTGTGACTCCGCTCGTACCTCGCTTTGTCACAGACCTGCACTCTTTGGCAGTCACACGTATCGGGGGGCTGGCAAAGAGATTCGTTTGAATGTATACTAGTGTAGGTACATGCAAACGAACGATGTGGGACACATGTATGAAGGGGGTGTGAGGACGAGAGAGAGCGGGTGGCAGCGCGAAGCGCTGTCCGGCTCCGGAAAAAGGCCTGGGCTGGAGGTGAGCTGCGATCCCAAAAATGAAGCGTTCGACGACGCGAGAAGCAAAGCTCAAGCCCAGGAACTAGGAGGAGAAGGATGGGGGAAGACTTACTGCTTAACGAACGGGGGGTAGGGTGATTCTGAGGAGTGAGTCGTGCAGGGCAGGTTGGGCTTGCATGTAGGGTGCTAAGACCTGGGCGTGCCGTCTGAGATATTTGAGGAAGGCGTCGCTCGCCCACCTCCCTTTTACCTTCACTACGTCGAACGGTATGTTGCGAAGGAGGTACTCGAGGGTTGATCCTATACGGATACCGTGGCCGTTGAGGGGCTTGGCGCCGCTCGCCTTCAGAGCGGAGGCTAGGGTGGAAAGGAACTTGGCTCGTGTCAGGGGTTTGAATGATTTTTTGTGTTTATACGCGAACAACGGGCCGTCTGCCGGGGGAGCGTTGATGCCCAGTCAAAACGAGCAATTGTCTGAAAGCGGGTGATATCGGCTGGTAGTGAGACTGGGCTCTGGTCTCGGTAGGTATCGGATTACATGTGACTCACATTTCGTAATGTATACACATGTTCTCTTTTGCATACGCTATGTATGCACGACATATGCAATGTATACAATATGTCGTTCATATTGTATACATTGCATATGTCTTGTTACAACTCTGAAATAATACAAGTCCTGCGCTCTCCATCTGTCCCTTCAATCGAGCTCTGTCCGATCGAATATGCCTCGAGACCGGAAAACATACGAGTGCGACTGCCGCAAGCACGGATATCTACCCACTCCAGTGAGCAAGGCAACCTATTTCCGACACAAAGACTCGCGCGCAGAGCCAAACGCAGTCGCAAACCGTCTTATCCGACAAGCAGAGGACATACCAGACTCGGAAGCCGAGGAGACAGCGAACCGAGATCCAAACGAGGAGACGGAGAACCGAGAGCCAGACGAGGAGACAACGAACCGAGAGTCAGATGAGGAGACAACGAACCGAGAGCCAGACGAGGAGACAACGAACCGAGATCCAGACGAGGAGACGGCAAACCGAGAGCGAGACCAGCTAAACCATCGTGCACGGAGATCTCCAACCGTTGAGGAGATTCCGGACGAAGATGATCCGTTCGTAAATATGGTAAGAATCACGTTCTATATTCGAGTTAGCTCTTGTAACTAACTTTATCTACAGAATCAATATGACGAGGATGAACGACCTGTACCCGGTAACTCGGAGCATCAGAATCACGGTCACGAACACCCTCCCATTACTCCTGAACCAGTCGATCCAGATGAAGAGGAGCTGCTTTCCAACATCTACGCGAACGTCTCGATCGAGGACCTTCGCACCTCCATGGACTTCATCAAAGCACTCTCGCGGGCCTCCCTCGATGGCCCATATGCAGATCTCGATAAAGATACTCTCGCCCGCCTCCGAAATCCACCAACCTCAACTCTATCACTCGACGACGAGAATCTCAGAACGGCCGTGCAGATGTATCTCAAGCTATCGCATGCCCAAACCGACTACAACGCGATGCGCGATGTATTGATGCAGCGGCTTAAGATAGACGAATTTCCAACCTTGCATCAGGCAAAGCAAGTTGTCGAACATCTCACTGGTGTATCCGGTATCTTGCATGACATGTGCATCAACTCATGCGTTGGGTTCACCGGGCCGTACTCAACTCTCGACCGATGCCCTCAATGCAATGAATCGAGATACAAAGAAGATATCCTACTCAAGACCGGAGGCAAAAAACGTGTCCCGAGACAACAGTTCCCGACGATTCCAATTGGACCCCAAATCCAGGCAATGTTTCGAGATCCCAAAAGTGCGAACGAGATGCACTACCGTGAAAAGCGTACTCAGCAGATTTTTGACGAGCTCAAAAACAACGACGGCATCCTAAGTCAATACTCCGACTTTCTCGACGGCTCAGACTATCTTAAAGCAGTCCAGGAAGGCAAGATTACCGATCAAGACATTGTTTTGATGCTATCGGTCGACGGCGCGCAGCTGTACCAATCCAAGGAGTCCGATTGTTGGATATCGATCTGGGTCGTCTTCGATCGCTCGCCTGAAACACGATACAAAAAGAAATATGTCTTACCTAGTTGCATCATTCCTGGGCCGAAGAAACCAAAGAATCTCGACTCGTTCATGTTTCCAGGCTTCCATCACCTCGCAGCCATCCAAAAGGAGGGTTTGAAGGTCTGGGATGCCGCTCGAAATGCCACACACACGTCATACCCGTTTCTTGCACTGGGGACTGCTGACGGACCCGGTCTTGCCTATCTAAATGGGCTCGTTGGTCACCATGGGAAGAACGGATGCCGCCTTTACTGTGGACTCAAAGGACGTCATAAAAAGGGTGTTGGAGTATATTATCCTGCGCTTCTCAAGCCGCACGGATACACCATGGAGGGTTGTGACCATGATGATATAGATCCGTCGATGATCCAGTCGGCCAACCCAGACCTCTATCTGCGGAATCTTGCCTATCTTCTGCAGTCGCAAACAGACGCGCAATACAAGAATCGCCGCCTTGAGACGGGAATTTCGAAACCAACACTCTTCCTTGGATTCCCTGCCAATCGTCTCCTTGGTATTCCGACATGTTTTGGATCCGACATCATGCACTTATTTTCGCTCAACATCCCTGATCTCC
Source organism: Chalciporus piperatus (assembly GCA_038093975.1). NCBI lineage: Eukaryota > Fungi > Basidiomycota > Agaricomycetes > Boletales > Boletaceae > Chalciporus > Chalciporus piperatus. The sequence goes on along the minus strand of JBBPTG010000242.1, from coordinate 30,134 downwards.
TTATCAACCTATGGCGAGGTACCCTCGACTGTGATCTCCACGACGATAAAAAAACGTGGTTCTTTGCAACACTTATTGGCGATATCTGGAAGAACCTTGGCAAGGATGTTGCTGATACCCGTTCTCACCTACCTGGCTCCTACGATCGCCCACCTCGAAATATCGCTGAGAAGATCAACTCTGGATATAAAGCTTGGGAGTTCTGGCTATTTTTGTACGGGATCGGACCTGCAGTTCTCTACGAACGGCTTCCAGATCCGATCTGGGAGCACTACTGCAAACTCGTCCAGGCCGTTCGAATTATATCTCAGCACACAATTACTCTGAAGCAACTCCAACACGCTGATCAACTCTTCCTCGAATGGGGAATTGAGTTCGAACAAATCTACTGTGAACGCAAACCAGAACGAATCCATTTCGTCCGACAAAGTGTCCATGCCCCTCGTCACTATGCAAATGAAGTAGCTACAAAGGGTCCCCTCATCTGCTCTTCCCAGTGGACCATGGAGCGAACGATAGGGAACCTTACAGAGGAAATTCGCCAGCCGTCGAATCCCTACGCCAATTTGGGCCAACGTGCTATCCGTCGTGCACAAGTCAATGCACTCAAGGCAATGTTCCCTTCCTTAGACGACGACAGTGCCGCCGATGCATTACCTAAGACAGCCAAGGATCTTGCGGATGGATACGCTCTTCTTAGACCCCAAGATAGGACTTCGAGACCAACGACTGTTCACGAAGGCTGGGCTATTCATGAATATATCCAACGTTACCACCCTGATTCTCCTCTCCTCAACTCTTTTCTCCCTGATGGAAGCATCCGTGTCATTCGGTGGGCACGAATTAGATTACCCAATGGCCAAACTGGTCGATGTCTTTGGAAGGAGACTCGTGAAAATGCTCGCAAAGCACGCAATGTACAGGTACGCCCATATTATACTAGTAAGGTATACTAACCAATTTACGATAACATAAATATAGCTTGTCCTCGATGGCGAGCGTCGCTTTGGCGAAGTTCGTTATTTTATTGAGTGCCGCTTTGCTTCCGATCCCGGTGCACCCACTGAAGCTATTGCGATCGTCTCGTTATACTCCCCTCCTCACCCAGAGCTTCTCGGGCGTTCCAATCAAACCTATATATCATGCTTGCCACAAGGGGATGCTGGAGTTGTCGCAGTCAACGTAAAGTCTATTGAAGCTGTTATCGCCATGATACCAGAATTACGTTTTGGAGAACAGAGGTTTTACATGTCTCCCTCGCCAGGCGGAGGTGTTCCTTATCTTGGTGGAGTGCGGCACGATCACCAGGATGACGAAGATGGTACACAGCAGGGAGATTCGTGATAACAAAGGCTACAGTGTCACATGTACAGGTGGTTCTAGTAATACATGCTGCCTGGGAGCGAGAACAATATAAAGTGATCGTGTGCCTCAGGAGACAAGCTTCAGACACCGGACTTGTAGCTTTTGATCGCAGCTTCAAATGCATCGCCTGCAGGTGCCGTGTAGTAGGAGGCAACTGGAAGCGATAGGATCTTGCGAACGGGCTTGTTCTTCTTTCCGCGTAGCTTTGATATGACTCCATGTGTCTCAGGTGGGCTAGTACGAGCGATGGTACTGTGTAAAATCTTGACCGGTTTGACATCTGGCTTCAAGACGGCTTCATTCAAGCTAAGTTGAGAGCTCGGGCTATATATTGATAGGATCAGATAGGCAACTCGAGTCATATTGAAAAACTAATCAAACCTTGCTTCGACCATTGTCGAGTCTGGATCATCCTGAGATCCTTTAACCCCGGCATCATGTTCATGATCGGAGAGTTTGTCTGCATCAACGACACCCATTTTCGTCGTCTCGCGTTCTTTGAGACGTACAAGGAGACGCTGTGATAAAATGTTAGAGCATATATGACAGGTGTCAGCGCCCCAGAGCTTCGTAAATGTACCAAGGTTCCAGGACGATTAACGTGAAAATCAACTGCATATGTTGTCCAGGCAGGGTGGAGCTCTTCTACTTCCATCATGATTGCATTCCCGAGGATGGAGGTGTTGTGGTTGTTGTCGACGACAGAATCCATGTTGTTGTTATTGTAGAAACTAGGACTCGGACTACCATGACGGTGATCAAATTTTGCTTATGTTTGCAACGCTGACCTCCTTGCCTCTGCCGCCCTCGAGCCCTACAACAACAACAAGAATACAAGCCTTCCTACTTGTCCCTTGACTTTGTTACTCTCAATACTATGCCTGAAGATGTCCCAACAGTAGACTTTTCCGAGTCATTCACCCAATCCCCCCTTATAGCAAGTCCGTGTTTACCTATGCCAAACGATGATCAAAACTCGCATGCGGACTCACAATTCCGTCATCGTACTACTACAAGCTTTTCCGTAAGTAAAATGAACTGCTTGAGTTCTCGAAGTTTGTCGGACCATCTTTCCAGGATTTACTTGGTAGTGCCTCGCTGCATGAAAACGACCACATTCGGATCAGTAGCGCATATAGCCATCAATCCCACGCATACAGCCAATCTTCTGGCTCTCATAGCGGCCCTGACCATCTCTCGATGCTCTCAAACGAAAACGCGACTATGCACGAACAGATTGGCAAGCTTTGCGACGAATTGTTCACCACACAACAACAGTTAGTCGCATTCAAGTCCTCGACTCAGCAACTGGAAGGGGAAAAGAATGCCATGAAGTAAGTAACCTAGTACCGGTCAAACAATGCTACAGCTAGTAATGGGATTTAAAGTGAGATGTACGAGAAAGTGTTAGACAAGCTCAGTAAATGTTCGGCGGCCACGGATCCTGTGTTAGCGCTTTGCTTGTCCGACGACCACTATCCGCCGATTGGACTCAAAAGCATCAAAGACATGAAGCAACTCTTCTTCTATGAAAACGACTGGAAAGCGTTTAAAAGGCAAAATCACGGTGTCCTCGAAAGTCCAAAAGATGACACCAAGGCGACACTTGCATACCTCGTTGATGAGAACGGCGTCCTCTGTGACCCGTTTGTCATCGCGGACATGCGCCAGCGAACACGCGAAGCATTTCAAACGCTCAAGGACTTCGGTTACTGCCCTATCACCTGGACGAAAGCCAATTCAGTCGCATCCGATTTCATTTACCGCTCTCTGCGAGCGAAGTATATCCACTTCCGTCTGTGCCAATACGATTGGAAAGCGAAAGATTTCGCTATCAAGACGTTCTCTCAATGGGAAGGAAAGCCGAAGGTCGAGGCGAACTCTAATATTAAAGTTGAAGCTGCCGCCGTCACACGTATCAAATCCGAAGCTCGGAGCATGTCTGCTACACCTGAACCATCCGTAAAACGACCGCTATCCCAGAATTTCACTCCTGGAGTGTTCAAACGGAGCCGCACTGAGAACACTGCTGGTACACCTACCAACTCAAACGAGCAACGCCCGACTCCTCCAATTTCTGCATCACCACCGGATAAAACAAGGTATAGTGGCATTAAGGTTCGTCAATCAGATCCGAGTCTCTAGTAGTATAAATGTACTATCAACTGATCGGCTATGATTACTAGATCAAGGACGTCCTTACAGTGCAGAAAAGTCCTGGGAAGGGGAAGGAAAACACGACGACGACCGCAGCCACAACCGGCGCCGCGGCCGATGAAGTAGATCCATTTGACGACTCGGACGGTCTCGAACTCGAAGGTGACATACTCTTTGCACAACCACAGCATGTCCGTCCTCTTCAAGGTTCTGCAACATCTACTTTGGAATCCCTCTCCAAAGCTGCCGTGTCCCCCATTCCCAACGCAGTAAACGCAGACTGGATGCCAATGCCCGCTACTACAAAACTGCAAAAAGGTGGCCCGGTGAATGGGGAGACCGTGTCGGACAGCGGCAAGAGACGCAACGGCAACCCGAATGCACAGCTTCGTTTGTCGAAAAACGGCAGCGCTAAGTAAACAATCCAATCCGTCTTTCCTATTATCATACCGCTAACATGTTTGTAGGAGTCTTTGCGCGATCGACTACAAGAACGACCCGAAGAAGGGCAAGGGCCGCTTCGTCTCCAGCGGCGAATTCGACAAGTATTATGAGTCCCTCTCTGCTCAAGACGTGCAATATTGGAAGGAGCAGGAACTACTTGTCAAGAAGGTACACTTTCCACTTGCTTCGATCATATTTTTTTCCTGACATACAAGTAGGTCAAAGCAAACTCGACCTCGCAGTCAGTTGCGGGGCCTAGCCAGGTTGACTCAGAGGCTACCTAAATGATGTTTGCTCACGACCGCCGCCGATCACACTCGCGATTTGCTCACGACCGCCGATCATACTCGCGATTTGCTCCGACTGTTCTCCACCGCCTCCGGGTGCCTCGCCTTTCTCGTCGTCATTTTCTTGTTCCTCCTCTGGGCTGCTGTGTCTTCAAGTTGCTGCTCTTACTCCTCGGAAATTCTTTGCCTGTTCTCGTTGCGTTGTAGCTCCATAATGAGTGCTGTATTGTCAGTATACTACCATGGTTGTAGTGCTAGTTTCGTGTATCCGAATGTATTGATTTGTACCCTAATCAGCCGAGATTTTTGAGCTGGCGTGATAGCGGGTCAGTTGGGGAGAGTTGGTCGAGTCTAGCCAACATGAGGCCAGTCGATCCGACACCGAAATCGACCTGATCAGCCGAGACCAGCGAAGAAAAACTGAGACCCGAGTCCTCCCGATACCAACCACCTGCTCGTTTTGACTGGGGTTGATGGCTAGGTGGTTTGCGAACGCCGCTTGGGGATCAGATGGGCCGTCCTGCTTTGCCCAATTAATGTCCTCTCCACTGAGTGCCGTTTTGGTGCGAGGAAGGTGGATGTTGGTTACTTCGATGCCGTTCCGGTCCTTTTCGATTCTGACATTGGATGGCTTGGCGTGGATTGTTGGATCGAAAGCGTTCAGCGCTTTGATGGTGAGTTCGCCTACGCGGGCGGTTGCGTAAAAGGCTGTGGTGAGGCAGGCGAAGACGGCGGCGTGCAGCGGGTCGGTGAGGGTTAGATTGTTGCGAATTGTGATTATGGTGTTTATGGTGTACGGCTCCCGTGGAGGCCGCTTGGGGGGGGCCAGCGAAGCAGCGGCTTTTACGAGGGCGTCTGTCTCGGTTCCGTTGGGTGCCCATTCGACTCCATGGATGGTGTGCCATGCTCGCACTCCATTGATGTAGTTGGTTACTGCCGTTGCGGAGTATTCGCCTGCTAGGGTGGATATGAAAGCGGCTATGACCGGGGGTTTGGCTGGGGCTCTGTCTCCCTCGGGAATGCCCCTGTTGTCGCAGAAGATGTGGTATGCAAGTAAGCCCGTTCCATATGTTTCTTTGGTGCTGTCCGCCCAGGCGTGCGAGATTACGTCGTACACCCGACGAACGTCGTCGCGCGAGAGGCCGTGGGCTGACGGGGAGCGGGGGATGACGGGTGACCACAGACGCAGACGGTCCCTAGCCCTGCAGTGGGGACGCAGGGGGGAGGGGTCGATTACTGGCCTCACGAGCGGGGCCCTGGGGCTGGTGGTCGAAAGCGTCGGGGGGCGCCTTGGTCGCTCGTCATTGGGATGGTTGGGGGGAAGGGACAATATCCTCGGGAGCGAGTGGCGCTGGTTCTGAGCGGGAGGTGGATCTGACGCTTTCGAGGAAGGGGTGGAGTTCTGGGGGAAGCGGGAGGTGTGGGAGGATGCAATGTGCGGGGGGAAAGACGCCCCTCGATGGTCCATCAGCTGGGTTGGAGGCGCTGGGCACGAATTGGGCGATGACCCGGCACCTCGGGTTCTGTAGAAGAGCGTGCATGCGTCTGAAGACGGCGTTGACCTGCTTGTTTCTGCTGCGGCCGTTTGCCCATCCTTCAACCACCCCGATGTTGTCTCCGAAAACCTTGAAATGGGGTGGGGAGGCATCTGAGTGTAGGATGTAATGCACGAGGAGTTCGAATCCGACTGCCTCGGCCCACCCGATGTCTCGCGAGTCTGTGTTCCAACCGGGGCGAAGCGTCCATGCCGCCCACCGTTTGCCCAGTATGATTCCGATTCCGACGCCTGAGCTGGCATCGGAGAACGCGTACAGGGGGGTTATTGGGAGCAGGGGGTTGATGTGGATGGGGGGAAGAGGAACCAGCGAGAGTGCGGTTATCCACCAGGCGATGTCGTCTGGGGTGCCTCGTGGCGGGGTCCTGGGTTTGCGGGGGGAGTCGCCAAAGGTGCCGAGCATGGCCTCGAGGTTCGTGAGGTAAGCTCTGCCTTCCGGAATGATGAGGGAAGCGTGAATGAGTTTACCATGTAATTTTTGCACCTCTTCCATCGTGTGAACTCGGCTGGCTTGCCACGCTGTCAGCGCGTGTAGATATTTCGCGCGTTTTACCTCTGTGATCGTGACGGTGCGCGCTTGTAAGTCCCACACTAAACCGATGAATGTGGGGCTAGTGGTGAAGGGGATGTCCTTGGATGCTTCCCAAGGGATGCCTAGGTGGTTGGATATGTGATCGATATCGGCTATGCTGTAAGTAAAGGCTGCGTCCGCGTCAGGTCGTATTGATGCGCCCGAGACGTCGGCTAGCGGGCACGTCATGTCCTCGTCAAATTCCTCAATTGTGCCGTCCGGGCGTGTGGGCCCTGAGAACCAGGATCTGCCCCCTCGTGTGGTGAGGCCCCGATTTGGGTGTGCGGCGATCTGCGCGGCCACGACCTTTCGTGATTGATTGGCTGATTCCAGGAACTCCCTGCGTATGCGAAAGAAAATGTGGTCGTCGACCCATCGAGCGATGGGGCCAATCCCGCAGTGCCTCATGATGTCGGCCCCTGCCGCACCAATTTTACCATATATGCCCCCCGACGGGCCGAATCCGAAGCAGTACGCGGTATCGACCGCGAACTCGTCCTTAGATAATCGCACGACCAAAGATGGCCATTGTGAGGGGTGCGAGGGAATTGTTCGGTATGCCTCCGCTACGTCTCTGACGGCTGCTTCCGAACCCGCGGGTAAGCGGGCAATGATGGATGATACTATATCGAATGTACTGTAGTGGGTAGGGAACATGTTGGGGTCAACGCGCGAGTTCACCGACGAGGTCCCCGGTGTTGGGTGTTTGTAGGGGTATGAAAGATTTTGAACGAGGCGGAATTTCCCGGGCTTGCCCGGTTTGGGCACTAAGGATAAAGGGGCTGATTGAATGGGCCCTAGAATGGATTCAAGCGAGGCACGATCAAAGGGTCCGATGTAGCGGCCCTTAGCTATTTCCTTATTTACAGTTTCTCTAAAGATGTGTGCAAGCTCCTCGATTGAGGGATTATTGTCAGGGGTAAAAGATGCCGCGAGATTAGAAAGTCCAGCGTGGAAGCCGAAGCGTAGTCCGTCAGGGATGGAAGGGTATTTATCTAGGAGGTTGAAGGCGCGGAGGTAGTGCTCCCAGGCGTCCGGGTGATATGGCGTGAGGGCGCTAAGCCTTCTCTGCGTGAGGGCAGCCTTGGGCTCCGTGATCGGAGCTGCCACACCCCGAGCATTCGTGGAGCACGCCACTGTGCTTGAGGCTGCAGCCACGCGGTCGTTGGAAGTCAGTGCAGACGCTCTGTCCCTTGGGATTAACGAGGCGTCCCTGGGGGTCTCGGTGGCAACGGGTGGGCTCGCCGTTCCAGAGCTCGTCGCGCGCGCACACTCGCACATCGTGCGGAAACCGCCCCAAGCATTTAGGGCATACCGACTTAATGCTCCTGCGCCGGGGCCTCTTGCCGGGGGAGGTGGGGTGGGTGTCGGACGAATTGCCATTGCCCTGGTGGCGCTGGTGTTTGGGGGAGTAGCGCCCCGAGGGTCTGTCCCGGCCTTTGGGGCGAGGGGAGGCAGAGCGATTGCTTCGAGGCCGCCTCGCTGATGAGCGGTCATCTCGCGGGAAGGGGCGGTCATCGCGAGGGTAGTTGCGGGGGGGACCGGCAGGGCGGTTACCCAGCGCTTTGGCGGACTCGAGGAGTCTACGTATCTGCGGGGTGTGCCCCGGCGGGACGCAGTCCACGGCACCGGGGAGGGGGTGGGGTGGGATTGCATCAGGTGCGAGTGATGGGAGAGCGTGAAGAGGGAGAATATTGAGGGTATGATTAGTACAGGGACGGGTTTGATGGGTGTGGGGCTTACCTCGGCTTTGTTCTCGTCATCCTCCTCTGCACGAATGTCGGAGGTGATGGTTTGGATGAGGTTCTCGTTGATCTTAGATATGTCATACCCTCGCCCTGCCTTCAGCTCCTTGTGCCAGTCGAAGCGCACGCGGGACGCGTAGGTGAGGATGATCTTCGTGCCCATGGATTGGTGTACCACTGGATGGTTTTCGAGGAACCAGAAAAAACGCGAGAGGGCGTCGGTGTTCTGCTGGGGCCAGCCTGCCTTTACTGCGTGCTCCATGAAGCAATTTTTTGCGTGCAGGAACTCTTCAAAGGAAAGGTCGTGATCCGGAATGACGTATTTTGAGGCTCGAACGGAAGAGATGGAGCGGACTGTGAGATGATCGTCTAGGCGCGCGATGCCGAACGTGTCGTCGGCATGGGACCTGTTCGAGTGTCTGGCTGCTTCGAGTCTGCCGCGCAGAGAGAAGTAGTAAAGCTCTACGTAGTCGAAGGCACTCAGCTTTTGAAGGGCGTATTGTGAAGGGGGGTGCTCGAGAACGTTTGGGGGCGCCGTGCCGGGAGTGAAGGTGTTCATCTTGGGCTTCTTTTTGTCTGCGTCTCTGCGTTCGCGCTCTTCGTCCTCTCTCTGAGCCCGCTCTAGCTCTAGCTGCTGCTCTTGAGCGATACGTGCTTCTTCGGCGGCTGCCCTTTCGTCGTCTGCCCGCCGCGCATCCCATTCCGCGATTCTGGCGTCGTTGGCTGCTCGCCATGCCGCGAGCAGGCGCTCCGTGACCTGCTGGTCGTTCTCACCGAAGCCTGCCCGCATGCCCTGCCTAACGATGATGAACTCTGGCCCCGCGAAGTTGGGTGGTATTTCCAGGTTTGGGTCTGCCATGATTGAGAGGTATGGAAAGCGAGGTTATTGCGGGGTTGTGCGCTTGGCCGCGCAGGGATGTTCAGGAGATGGATGACGGGAGGTGACTGTGGGGTAAGGAACGACTGGAGTGAGTGGGTATTGAGCTTGAGCGTCGAGCTTGGTGCTTGACGCGACTAGGTGAGCGGATGCTGGTGGCGCGAAGGAGAGAAAGGTGGCGCCACCGAGACATCGCTTTGTTGTCATGGGGCACAAGCGGTTGGCGGGCGGCGCTGAGTCAGCGTGCCCCATGAAGACAATGCTCTGTGACTCCGCTCGTACCTCGCTTTGTCACAGACCTGCACTCTTACATATTTGATTGTAACTCATAAGCCTGAAATCGCAAGGGTATATATCGTATGATTGCTCCACCAGAGATAGTGGCAAAGAAGGCTCAAGATAATAGCACCCTGCACCACGTACAGAGTGCAGTAGCATGCCAGTAGACTATGATTCTCGGCTGAAAAACGCGCACAGCTTACGTTGGAGAACTACGTATACGCTGGTACCGGTTGTATCATAAACCTACTATCATCATCAACCGGGCTTTACTTCTTGCACCGATCACTACAAAGGCACCTACGAACAGCCATAGCAGGGGGTATTAACACCGACCAAATGTACAACGATCCGTTGATCATGCAACTGCAGAAAGTTCCAGAATATCTTGCGTGGCCGATCGCGTGGATCAGAGACGCCAGCGTTGTTGGAGTCGGATGGATCAATATGAGCAGGCCGCGAAGACTGTTCAACGGGAGCAGTGCCCCGTCCTGTACCAGCTGCAGTCGTTCTGGGCCGTCGACGAGGCAACAACCCACAGCATCCAATTTGGCTAACCTCAGGCTCTACGTCCGCTGGGGCGAAAGGAGTCTGACATATCCTCAGACAATCCTCAGAAGTTAGAACGAACTCAGGTGAATAACTCGCCGCGTGGGAGTCGGTGGTTCTTCAAGCGGATTGGCAAGAAGAGCAGCGAGAGCGCTCGTGGGATGTCTTCTTCGATGATCAGGGAACCAGATATTTTGGAATATTCATTATCTTTTTCTCTTCGATGTTGAGGAACCAGTCTGGATCGTTGTCAGCGGCACAGTGTAACAAGAGGTCATCCACCGTCATACGACATTGACGTCGTGAGGAGACAAAGACGAGAACGGGTTTTGCGGGGGCATATTCCATGGTGGCGAGGTAGGCGGGTTTAGACATGGCGATCATCAACGAAGGATAGTGAGGGATAGCGAAACTTTGGAGGTGGATGTCCATGTCGAGGGGTCGCGAGCTACACGAAGAAAGATTGATGAGTCCCGACATGCTCGACAAATGCATTCGACTGCTTACCTTGGTGAGAAGTTGAAAATGGCATGCGAAGGAGCGCCAATCCACTCCCCGAGGTCCCTAGCATTGGCAAGCGATACACCGCAGGCTACAACACGCGTCTTGATCTCTGTCTGCGCAGAAACATACCGCGTCCTCGAGATGATCACTTCGTATGTTGGGCCAACTTCGCCTCCAACGAGTTGAACCTCGTCGGCGATGAGCAAGGCAATCGTCTGCACGTTCTTCCTCTGGCGCCATCTTCCAGAGAGAACGTCCCACTACAAATGTCATCAGCTGTTGACCGCTGAAGGAAAAACAAGCGAGTTGACGCTCACCTGCGTCGGCGTGCAAACAATGACGTCCCCCTTCTCCAACAACCTTAGATCAGCGCTCATCTCGCCTGTCAAGCTCACAATCTCCTTCCCTCCTTGCACACCGCTGAACTTGTGCCACCATTCCGTCACCCGTTGGTCGACCATCTCTTGGTATGGCTCCACACAAACCGCTCTCGAGTTGTCCTTCTTACTCCACAACCTCATCAACGCAAACTCCGCACAGATCGTCTTCCCACTGCCGATGAACACATTCTCGTCGGAAGTGTAAAGGGCCTGGAAAACCTGCGTCTGGATCTTGTTGAACGTTTGAATCGTACTCGAGTAGATCGCTTCGAATTCTTTGGTGTGTAGAGCAGAGAGGGGAAGAGGTTCGAGGTCGAGGAGCGGTGTCGGTTGAGGGAACTTCTCGGGGAGGATGAGGTGCTTGAACGAGATGGGTAATCTCGTCTCTGCATGTAACCAACGATCGGATACAACGGTGATGTAGTAGTTGGGAGAGATGGGTTTGAACATCGGAACGGTAATGGTGACGTTGTGTTCGTCCTGCGCGTAACGTTGTCGAAGGACAAACATGTCATGGAAGAGAATGATTTCACCGTCGACATCTTCAACGATGATGATGAACGACTCGGCACCGCCGTGAATCTTCTCGTCCCAGCGGAAATCGGGGACGATGGACAGGTCAATGCGGAGAAGCGACCGAGTGATGGGCTGGACTTGGGCTTGCAGTCTGCGAAGTTATCAGTGTCGTGAGAGGACGTCTTCGATCAGAATCAGGCGAGAATACGTACTGCAGTTTGGGGAAGTTGTGGACGAGTCGGTGAACGAGACGGCCAGCATTAGGGATACCGATAAGTTCGCCAAGTTCGGGTGGGTTCAGGTCAAAGTATCGGTACCATGGCTAAAGCGGCGTAGTCAGCCATCACCTCATCCCGTCAAGCACAAATACACATACGAATTGCTTGCCCTCCGCTTTCCGGATGACTTCCTGGGGCACACCTTTGAACTGACAGAGTGGCGTCATCGAGCCCCACCTATTCAATTCCGTCCCAAGTCAGTCAACATCAACACCACAGGGATAACAATGACTTGTGAATCACATCCGCCGTTCGACCATCTTGCAAAGAGAAAGACACGCCTGTGCAGGCACAGCCCACCCTCTCTTGAGACAAATCTCAAATATCGCACGTAATATACGTCCAGCGGATTGCTGAACAAAAACCATATCCGCAACCAACGCAAAACCTGAACAACGCACGATGAGCGGGCTTGGAGACGGAGATGTTGTAAAGGACACACCTTCCAACTTGAGTTGGGAAATGTATGCTTGCAAGAGCACATTTATCTTGGCTGCAGGTTCATCGACGCTTTCCTTGACGGGAATGGGCACTCCAGCAATTTCGCGAGCTCAAGCTTCTCTTCTTGTCGTACCTGCCCAATCAAACATCAGCTAGTCACTCGAGGGTACTAAACGATAGTATCACTCACCGGCAGCAGCTTAAACTCGTTCGACAAAGCAAAGACCCTGAATAGCTCCAACATCGACATCGATGGCCTCAAATGTTGGTTGTACGTCGCCATCGAGTTGTACGTGATGTAATAGTGAGACGCGATACGACCGAGCTCGGTGCTTTGGAATCGACCGGAAGCGCGTTCGTACTTGACCAGGTGGCACTCCTCAAGGAGAGCAGCAGCGGAGTGAATGATGTCTGCGCGTTTCTGGACGAGACCGCCATCGTCGTCTTGATAATCCACACCGACGCCGTACAATCCGGGGGACTTGAGCATACGCACATACCTTGCAAGAAAGATCAGTAACGACAATGCTAAACGCTCTACAGAAGACTTACAAGTAAGTGTACCCCAACCACTGCACTGCTTCGTCGCGGTTCCTGACAGTCCCAAGAACGATCTCGGCGTTCAAGTTATCCGCCAACTTGGCAACGAACTGCGACTCGATGGGGAGTTGCTGGTTCATGAGTGAGAGATAGTACTAAAGCTCCGAATGATTCGTGATGATGATGCCTTCTCCGTAAGTGTCGTATTGAGGTCGGCCAGCACGTCCAAGCATTTGGAGAACGTCCTGAGAAGACAACTCGACCCATCGTCCTTTCTCGGGGTTGTAGATCTGCGTCCCTTTGATGATGACAGTGTGTGCGGGATGGTTGACACCCCACGCAAGAGTCGCTGTACAAACCAATACCGCACGGAACCATCCGCGAAAAGCTCCTCCACGAGCGTCCTATCCTCCCTCGACATACCAGCGTGGTGGATGGCGAAACCGAAGGGAAGCAAGTCCCGCAGATTGGAATCCTTTACGTTTCCAGCTTCTTCCGTCAAAATCTCCCACGTGGCGGAATCGGGTCGGACGAATTGGGTGATTGTCTCTTTCTCGATGGCCATGTCACGGATGAACCGGGCGGTCTTGGCAGTCTCCTTCCGAGAGTGGACGAAGACCAACGTTTGGTTCTTTCCAGCCTGGTCGAGGAGCTTCTCGTAGCAAACCTCGTTCATGACCTGGAAACGCTTGATGGCTTTCTTCTCCGTGACACCGATGAATTGTTGTGAAGACACATGGGCGGTAGGAAGCGTTGAAGTAGAAAAGACCCTTCGACTCGTCGACGCGAAGAAACGTGGCGACGTCTTGATAATTGGGCAACATTGCAGAGAGAGCAACAAACCTGACGTAGTCACCAGTCTGCTCCATCCTCCGAATGGTTCGAGAAACGACAGCCTCGAGGACGGGTCCACGTTCATCGTGAAGCAGGTGAATCTCGTCGATGATCATCAAGCGAACGAGATTCGTGTAACTGGTATCCGTACTCTTGCGAGTAATGACATCCCACTTTTCCGGCGTCGTGACGATAATTTGGGTCTCCGAAATTTGCTGCTTCGTCATTTGCGAGTCACCGGTGAGCTCACCGACTTTTACGCCGAAATCGGAGGTAAGGCGAGACGTAAAGTTGCCTACCATCTCTTGAACGAGGGCTTTCATTGGAGCGATGTAGATGATCTTAAACTGGTCGAGTGCGAACTCGCCAGTCTCCTCGTCTCTGTACTTTGCGAGTTCGTTGATAATGGTCAACATAGCGACGTTGGTCTAACACTCAATGTGAGACCGGGCACAATGATGAATAATGACTTCAAACTCACCTTTCCGGCGCCGGTGGGTGCACAGAGGAGGTGGGTGCACAGAGGAGGAGGGGCTCGTCCGTGCCAAAAGCGACAGGGAACACTTGCTTTGTACCCGGTTGAGCCTCGGAACAGAAAATGCAGCCCACGCCCATTGGGGCAAGCTGGTGACGGGAACAAGCTCGTCTTCGCTGCCGACATTCTTCTTCGGAGCTGGAACATGAATTTCCTCGAAACCCTTGCGGGAGCGCTTGAATGAGCCCTCCGGGAGCTTGCACTTCTTGTTCGACATGAGGTTCCCTCCCTGACTAAATGCCATGCTCTCGAGGTCGACGATACGCTTGGGCTGGACTGTCGAGCCGGGCGCGAGAGTCGCGGTCTTGGGCACCGATGCAGCGGCTTGCTTGACGTCGACGTCCATCGCATCGTCGTGTGTCTTTTTCGCCTGTCGGTCACCCGCCAGCTCTCGCAAGATCCGTCCCACTCCCTTCTCCCGCATCGCCACCTCGATATTGACCCGCTCGTCCGCATCGATACGCATCAGCTTGGTACACCAGACGATGACGTCCCGATTCTTGAGGAATTTCGTGATGACGTGGAAACTCTGGTACTCGAACAGCTCCATCAATTGGTTTTCGCAGTCGCGAAGATTCGACTCCGAACCAAGGATAGAAAGCACGGCAGAAGCCTTGTCGGCAGCTGTCACTGGATCTGAATAGACTTCGGATATCTGTCGCTGAACCCAGAAACCGTCGATAGTGTGAGGGGAGACGAGGTCCTTGTCCACTTTGGCTTGCCCTGCTTTGGCGGCGGCAGACCCACCGATGACGAGTTCCTCTTCACCTCCATCCTCCTCTCCCTCGGCGTCTTCATTTGCCTCATCCACGCCCTCCGCTCCTTCCTCATCCTCGCTCTCTTCCCGGATTTCATACCCTTCTTCGTCCTCGTCCTCTTGCTCTTCCTCGTCGAAGACAACAGCCACACCCATTTCTTCGTCAATCTCTGCATCTTTTCGCTCCATGTCTGGGTCGACCATCGTCTCGTCCTCGGCGCCGTAGTCGGTGATCTTCTTTGACAAAGCGACGAGCTGAGAAAATGCGTCGTTGGTAATACCCCCCAAAACATCTTCGATCTCCTTCTTCTTGTCAAAGTCCTTCATATTCTCGTTTTTCAACGTCTCCAAAACGGTATCGGTGGCGCTACGGATGATATCCTGTGCTTGGTCGCCAAGGCCCTGGTGAATAGCCGACAACATGAGTTCGTATACCTCGCGCGTTTCTGCGGTACGCGGCCGGTACGTCAAATCCGAAGCCGGTATCGACGCGACGTTTTGAGGGAGCTGCTCTATCGAGAGCATCGTGTTTCCCAGCGTCACCTGCTGTTTTCTTCTTCTTTTCGATGTCCTTGGGAGCGGCTCGTTGGACGCGCGAGCCCATCTCCTTGGCGTCTATACGACCGGCCAAAGAGGTGGGTGCACCATCTGGTTCCTTGTCTCGCCGTGGAAGCGCAGAACGGTCTGCAGTGAGAACGAGAGAGGAAATAGCGCCATAGTTGTACCCAGAAAGATCTGGTTTTCCTGCGGGACGTCCCGACATTTTGTCGATATTACGCTAAAAGAAAGAAGAGAAAGCAAAGAAAAAGAAAGTAAAATGAGGCCAGGTGAGGTTGAGTTGAGTTTCTGATTGTTCGACGCTGTCGTCGTCGTTGTCGAGGACGAAGACGCGGACGAGAACAGGCAAACCCGACTTAGACTCAGCACCGTCCGTTTCAAACACGCCGGACAAACAACCGTCTCACACATTCCCTTTCCGAGTCCGACGTCGATTACTGGCCAACCAAGATGTCCACTCACGAGCAGCGAGTTGCTGCGATTCAAGCAGAGATAAATGCACTAGAGGCGGAGAACGTAGCAAAAAAAGATTGGACGCTTCTTGGTGAAGCATCTTCCCGCACACGTCCACACGACTCCCTTCTCCAAGAAGACCTCGAGTTTGAGCGTGCAAGCCGTAGTGCACCCATCGTCACCGAAGCTGTCGTTGCAGCCCTCTAAGATCGCATAAAAGCTCGCATAAAAGAAAACCAGTTCGACGACGTTGTGCGTCAACGGCCCGTCGAAGCAACTCCTTTCCTTCCCTCCCGCCTCATCGAGCTAAAGGATTCCAAATCCGCGCAATCACTTGCTCAGATTTACGAGGGCGAGTATGTCGCCGCGCAGACAGGTACTTCCGCTGACGACCGAGATGGGCGGTTAAAACGGGAGCATGACGAGATTACACAACTTTGGGAGAGGATATGTGCGAAGCTAGACGCATTGTGCAACGCGCATTACGTTCCAAAAGCAGTACGTACATGTTCATTTCGTAGTCCAGCACTCCGTATACTCATTCTGCGATGGACAGCCAAAAGCAGACATATCGACGGTCTCAGATCTGCCTGCCGCATCTCTCGAGTCAGCGTTGCCATCAGGCCGGTCGGCGGCCACTATACTCGCCCCAGAAGAAGTCCTCGCTCCATCGTCGTCCGATGTCCGCGCACGTAGCGAGTTAACTCCAGCGGAAAAACGAGTTCGGAGAACGAAGGAGCGGAAAACGAAAGAAGATGCGCGCTGCATTGGACAAGACTGTAGACAAGTACGCGAAATCGAAAAAGGCAACCGTGAAGCAACAGAAGGATGCTGCTCTTGTCAAGTCTGGCAAAGGTGTCACTGTCGTGGGGAAAGAGCGCAAAAATCAGAAAAATGGGATACCGTCAAAAAATCAAAGTGATGTCTAGAATGCTCTGTAAGCCCTCGTTCGAAACGCTCTGCGACACATCGTTAGCTTTAATACCTGGCAGTCCGTTTTTGCAGACGTACAGCTATGTTCTTCGCCGAACATGCACCACCCTCTCATTTGGGCTATCACCGTCAAAACTGCATCTCACATAACATTCGCTGTAGGAGCTAGACGCTATGTGGCCTCTCTTCTGTGATACAAACGAGGCCCTACACCCAGCTGCTGTGCCTAGTGGATTTGAAGTGCAATTCGCCAACCACTATCCGTTCAAACGCGTAGACAGAGACCGAGTATCTAACAGTGAATCAGATCTTGGTCTTGATAGCACCTGAGTGTATGAAGGGTGTCCATTCACTAGAGTATCCTGCGCCCCAATATCTTGTACCTCGAGTCATGCTATGACCGGCGACCAATCCATCTCTGGCGAAACAATGCTGCTGACTGAGGAAGGTTTTCCATTGTCCTTAAGCCCGATCACTCGGGGTGGGTCCCTTCCCTGGCGTTTCGTTGATCAAGTTTGGAGAGTTGGGATTTGTCCGGGATTTTTCTGGAGTCGTGTGGGATTGCATCTGAAACAAAAGTTACCGGGTTGTGGTTGTTGAAATCGTGTTTGGGATTGGTTTCGGAGCACTAGTGTGGTTGCGGGATAGCCGACTCCAAATTGTTTGTCCGAGTTTCATGTTGGCGTTCCAGAAACACTTTTGAAGCAAACCTCTGGCCACAACTAGTCTCCCGTAGGTAGCCCCGTAGTACGCAGGAAGACAGTCGTTCCTACTAGGCCACAACCCACATCATTGATCTAGCGCCGCGACCGAAGGCTTTCAGTTCAACACATCATTTCTCCCCGACCTCCCGGTCAGGCTGATTGCTCATAGGTATTTCCAGTGATCTTGCGAATGCATATCCCCTCTCACAATAGGCTATAGATTGATCATGGGTCCTATCGAACACCGAGTGTCCAAACCAGGTGATTGGCCTGAACGTGTTGCACCGCTCGCTCGAGCCTTGTCCCATTCTTTCCCGGCTTGGGTAGCCGCCGGACCCTACCCCGCGATCTCAGCCCCCGCGAAACCTTCGTTGTTAATACTACAACAGCAAGTAAAATTCCACCCTTCTGCTATACCGTCGGAGCACATTGAATTCGCCGACCCGGACTTAGAGCAGCAGCTGGCTGTCATGTTTGATTCCATCCTTTCGATCAGCACACTCGTGCGCGACATTGCTTCCTCACCCTATCGTGTTCGTTGTGCGCGCGACCCGTGGCTTTTATTCGCTACAGCTGTCTGGCGATCCGTTTCACGTGATCTCTCCATCCAGTTGAGTGGTTTGCCTCCATGTTAAGTATTGGGACTGACTCTGTTTAAGTTGCGAAGCTGGCTTCGTCAAACCCCGTCAACCTGGCAACCATCCATTGTCAGAAAGCGACTTTGATGGCAACGCTACGTTGGTCTTGTCGCACGTAGTCATGCCAGTCGCGGCGTCTCCCAGCGATGATCCTGACACGGGGTTCGTATCGGTCGAAATTGAAGTCGATTCTGACAAGGTCACCGCATCGCACGGAACTGAAGACGATTCTGACAAGGCCACATCGGACGGGATTGAAGACGATTCT
Source organism: Chalciporus piperatus (assembly GCA_038093975.1). Taxonomy (NCBI): domain Eukaryota; kingdom Fungi; phylum Basidiomycota; class Agaricomycetes; order Boletales; family Boletaceae; genus Chalciporus; species Chalciporus piperatus. Next base: position 11,966 of record JBBPTG010000242.1, on the reverse strand, counting down.
GACAAGGCCACATCGGACGGGATTGAAGACGATTCTGACAAAGCCACATCGGACGGAATTGAGGACGATTCTGACAAGGTCACATCGGACGGAATTGAAGACGGTTCTAGCAAGGCCACTATATCGGACGAAATTGAAGCCGGACCTTCGTCCGATTCCTCGCCACAGGCATCGCCGATTGAGGTGCCTTTTGATGCACACATTCTAGCTGGAACCGGAATTCGATATTTGGCTGAACTTCCTGTGTTTGTGATCGTGGATCCCGACAACTTCAAGGCGTTACTGAGCGGTGTGGTGTATCAGCGCCACGTTTGGAGCATCGATGAACCTGCGATTGGCCTTGTGCTGTCCGCAGAAAACATCGGTCGAATAGTTTTTTCCTGGATTGACACGTCCGGAGCTAATGACCCGGTGAGTCTCGCAAAATGGTTTATCCCTCTTTTGTCTGACTCGACTTGAGCCCCTGGTCCATTTCGCAACCGCCGCAGATGATCTCGAAACAGGCACGCCACTCGGGATATTCGATCTTTCTAAGCCCCTCGATGCATTTGCATTTGCCCAATTCGTCTTCCAACTTCGCAACCATCATCGGGTAATCGCTGAGGCATCAGCATGTGGGTGTACATCATTCTCGTGGCGATCGGACCTAGTCGTTGAGGACCCCTTATACGGGGAACAATGTCAGGATATAATTAAGCGCTGGGCACAGGCTGTCGATCAGGATGACGATTTTTGTGGCGAGTAAGTTTTCCGTTATTCCACTCATAAAGCCATTGATTGTGCCCAAGAGGGAATTCATCACCAATCGCCCCTAACTCACCATCGTCCTCTCCCCTTGCCTTTCCCCCTCCCGGGCCTGGAGAGACCGTTACTATGAGCAGACCTCAGTCAAACTCAAGGTAAGCATGAACTAAGGTTGTTTGGCGCATCTACGTCTCATTCGCGGAACAGTTTTGCAAAACAAAGTGACTGTGATCTCGGTGATAACAGTCCGACCTCTAACTGGTTGATGGAACACAATGTTTTCATCACCTCGAGAGTCGTGGTGCCGTATGATCCTGAGATGAAGGATTTCAATACATGGATCGCAGTTTATGATAAAATCACTGCGGACGGATGGATCCCAGGGTGGAGCAACTTAGTAGGTGATTGAGTGGTACCTCGCTCCATCGCTAATAGTAGCAGGACGACCTTCCGAATGGGCCCGACGACATTCGAGCGAAAATCATCAAGTCTTCTGAGGGAATGCCGAATCTACCATCGGATTTGGCCCAAGTCATGATATCTCACTTCCCATATATTCTGATAAGCGCTCAATCTGGGGGCACATCTGATAATACCGGTGATTATTGTGGTGCCACTGAAGCGGATTGTCGCCATGTCTGGGATGTGATATTGCTAATGTTCACCGGTAACCTCCGTGACAGCAAGCTAGTGCGTAATGCCCTGTAAGCTCTCTTGCCTCATGTCCCTGCAGGTCAACATTTTGATCGCAAAATCGCTAGTTTTGAGTGTACACTCAATGCCCCTCGCAATCCTATGGCCGATGGATCGATGGAACACACGGCCATTCACAGCTCTTTTTCACAATGGGTCGAAATGAACTCAACTCTCACGATTTCAATGCTCCATGCTCTCTACCGTCCCCCCTATCGCTCCAACCACTCCTCGGTGGAACTCGGCTACCTTAGGGCGCAATTGTCTGTCGCCTACAATCAAGCAACCCGTATGGAAAGCAACTTGCGAATACGGAATGACCGAAAGGAGGATTTTGCGCATACCGTCACGAAACACAAGGAAAAGCAACCTCAATTGGGTGTTTGCGATGCAGTCTTCGTTGCAGTCATCCCGGACCTCTACACTTCAAATACGAACTTCGCATATACGAAGTTCCTTGAGCAGCTACCACTTGTTCAGCCCGAGATTCTGGGGTCAAGCAAGGCGCCGTGGAGAGATTCCTCTTACCGCCACAGCGGGGAGGTCAACCGGTTGATTGGAATAAGCGAGGAGGCGCCTTCGGAGGCGAAGGCGCCGACCGTCCCGAAGTCGAAGGCGCCGACCATCCCGAAGTCGAAGATGCTGGACGTCCCGAAGTCGAAGACCGACGAGGAAAAATTCGTGGCCGCGAGCAACGGTGAGAAGCAATTGATCCGCGACAACTTCATATACTACGATCCTTCCATGTCCACCCGAGCCACTCCAACCGAATCTCCCTCCAACCCTTCTGAGCGTACACTGAACGACTTACTCCTACCGATCCTTGTCGTTGAATACAAGAAAAAAAGTCACAAAGCCCTGTACCAAGCAGTGAATCAATGCCGCTCCTATCTTGTGTCGTCGTTGTGCTTCCTTCATGCTCTTGGGTTAGGCGACGAGCCGGTCTTCGGGCTCATAGTCAACGGTAATCGAGGCATCATCACGATGGGGTGGCGAAATGACAAGGTGAGCACAGACACGTTGCTATCATTTTGTGGATCCAATTTCATGCTTTGTACTATGCAGGGGATGTATAGTATGGAACGCAACTGCTGGTCGTATGACACCACGGATCCGATGTCCGTATTTCAATTTGCTGTTGTTCTCGCCCGTCTAGCACAGCATCGTGAGACATTGATAAAGAAATTCCAAGAGAAGAAAGCGGGCTTTCTGAAGGCTCTCGAGCAGCAAGGTGACCCACTGAAGTGGTCAAAAGCAGCCCAGGTTCAAGCGTAGTTCCATACCAAGTGTATGCGGACACCACCTCTGGCAGTTTTGATATATCCCAGGACTGTGCTATCATGCAAAGGGTGATACATCCCCTAGTGTAGTCTACTATAGTACATCAATAACACCACCGCTTTTTTGATTACCTCATCATAGCCGGTCTTTGAAGGGGATTATGTAAGCGACAATTAAGCGGTGACATCAGGGGCAATGGCCAGAAGCAGCCACTACTCCAGTCCATATTGGGAATCTCCTAGATTATATGTTTTCCTTTGCTTCCCCTCTCATTTCAGCTACTTGCCCTTGTTGTATACATGTTCTGAGTGTAGTCATATGCTGTATACACTATATTAGACCATTCTCACCGCTTATTCAAGGTTTTAGCCAGCCATATACTTGTGGCTTCCCTGTCGTGGGAAAGGTAAGATGGAGAAAGGACTCCTGCTGATGTTGGGTTTCGTCTGAATAAGGCTGCCCAGTCCACCCGAGCCGGTGATCCCGGGCCGGATGGACAGAGCAGCGAATCCTAACGAGGGCCGGGTGGAGACGAGACCACCCAGAAACCGCAGGACGAAGGACGCGGCGAGGAGACGCAACCCAGGACAAACAGGACGAGGCCGGAGCAAGAAAATAGTAGGATTGCACAAGCTAAAGAAGTAGAACAACAGGAAAACAGTCAACGCTGGGAGCCGACAATGGTCTGAGAAGGGAAAGCGGCAACACGATCACCGAGCAGCACAGCGTACGAGGGGGCAATATCCTCAATGAACCGCCAGTAGCGAAGGAAAGCGTCAGAACGCCAACGTCCCAACAGCTGCACCACATGAGGGGGGACACCACGAAGGAGAAGTTCGGTCGTCCCGCCGATGCGGAAGCAATGACCTGAGATAGCAGGGAAACCCCGAGGTGACCAAAGCCCATTGCAGATGGACAAGAACTTGCGCTTAGTGAGCGGCACGAGGGAACCGCCATGAAGGTATGCGAACAGGTGAGAAGTCGAAGGGGGCGAGTTAATCGCAAGATGCAGATCCAAGGCCGCCAGGGAGTTCGAAGGCCCACGCTGCGCTCCCAGGAAGATCTCCTCTCCCCGTTCCTTCCCGACCTTTGTAAAAGGAAGGTGGCATGTTCTAGAGAGACCGGAAGGGGAGAGAGGATGAAGGCTTGAAGGGGTGGGGAAACAGGACGCCGAGAAAGAGGACACTGAGTCAGGCAGGAGCTCTCCAAGACGGCACTGGCTCCAGTAGGCAATGCAGGCGACCGCGCGTACAGCGGCAAACAGGGGCACAGAAGGATCCAGAGACGAGCACAAGATATCGAGCATCTCCTGTGCCACGGGCGGGTGAAGAGCGCGGCGTGAAGATGGGGGCGTGCAGCGCTCAGCCGCAGACAAGGTGTATTGCAGACGGAGGCTGCCGAGCCAGGGGGCACCATTCAGGAGGTGCCAGGCTCGCACACCGTTAATGTCGCTGCGGATGGCACCCCCCGAACGAGTACCAGTTCCCTGTGAGAGACAGAAGACGCGGAAGCGCTGGACGCCACGGTCGTAAAGGGTGCGAGTTGAAGGCGCCCAAGCGTTGGCAATGACGTTTGAGATCGCGGCCTCGAGCAGAGGATGAGTCAAGGCAGACGGGGGCAACTGAGGATCAGACATAGCGGCGTAGACACGAAGAGGGCTGAATTAACAGGAGACGGGCAAAATACAGGATGATTCTACGAAGAGAGCGGCTGACATGCTGCGAGAAATACAATGGCTGACAGGTGCAACATAGAAAATGAGAAAAAGAACGAGACACGCCCCAACCTAAGGGACAGTTCGAGGGATTGCGTTGTAAGAAAGCTAAACCCTCTGTAGGAATAGAAATCCCGAGAAGGTTAGTAGCAAAAGATAAAGAAGGGTACGATAAGTTCGACCCTAAAGGGATTCCAGGGAATGAAGACAAGCAAAAGGACTCGTTTCCGGCGTACCAAACCGTTGAAGAACCGGAAAATGATGTTCCGTACGAACAGACGGTTGTTCCGGACCACTTCCCTGCGGTTAGGACTAGTGGAACGAAGGTAAGAACGGACGGAAAGTGTGGACGAAGGTTCCGGAGTTTTAGAGAGAGAGGTTGTTGCGTGGAGAAAAGAAAAGTCGATTCAAAATAAGCAAAGTACAGTCTTTTATAGTCCGGGCATACCCGAGACTCTGATAGCGACAGAACGCTAAGTGACAGTACTGGACTAAGTATAGACAGGATAGATGACAAGACGAAAAGGATGAGTAAAAGTAAGGAAAGTGCAACAGTAAAGACGCATAGCAAGGTTAGAGAACATGGAATGGAAGGGAAGCTTACCAGCGAATCATATCATACCTGGACAACGGTTTCCGGGGACACGGAGGACGATACCTGTGAACAAAACAAACTATCCGTGGTTTCCGTTTACCACGGAACGACGGGAACGGGAAGTGATGGGGACGGAAAGCCGTATGTGCGGCGAAAGAGGTTGGAGCATATATGGAAACGAAGGAAAGACGTCGAGGAGTGTTGAGAATGGGAAATGGGGGTAGAACGCCGGCTGCAAGCGTAGGGAATATGCGTTCCCTACAGCGTGGACAGACAAGAATGGACGAAGAGGCAGCGGTAGTCGAGGGATGAAAGGGAAGTTACGAAGCGAAGAGGAGAAAGAGCCGCGGGAGGGACCGTCAGCAGGATTATCAGCCGACGCGATGTATGAGATGGAGAACCAGACACCGAAATCGAGGAAGCCATTGATGATGCGTCGAAGTACCGAGTTCTGCTGGGAGTTTCGAGAGAAACCAGCAGATAAGGCACCTACGACTCCCTGATTATCCGACCGCAGGATGAAGTGAGCATGTCGAAAACCGGAGGCAGCAACAGCTAGAAGGGCAAGCTCAATCGCGACCATCTCGGCCCAGCCGATGTCGCGACCGTCACCTTTCCAGTCTGGAGCAAGACGCCAAGCGAGCACTCGGTCGCCGAAGACGAAGCCGATACCCCAAGACGAGGAGGCGTCGACGAAAATTGGTGAAGGGTGGACGTCGGGAGCGAGGGAGATGGAACGACCGCAGGAGGGAAGAGAGAACTGACCATGCCACCAGAGGATATCGTCCAAGACGGCTCTTGGGATACGACGGCGGGAGAAGGGGGAAGCGCCCGTGAAAGAGGAAGCGAAACGGTAAAGGGCGGGAAGATGCGAACGCGCACCGACGATAACCACGGCACAATGATTGAGGGTGCCTATCAAGACTTCGCAATCGTGATGGGAGACGGTGGAGTCGCTGGACCAGGAGGCGAGACGGGTCATGTACTTCAAGCGCTTACCGTCAGGCAGAGAGACACGCTTAAGGTCGAGATCCCAAAGGAAGCCGAGGTAAGGGAAACACGGCGCAAAGTCGATGAACTTCTTAACTGCCCAGGGCCAGCCAAGCTCTTCGGCAACCTGCCAAATGAGGGACGCGTCATAAGGGAACTGCGAGGGGACAGAGCAGGCAGATGAAAAGGTCAGAAGACAAAGGAGGAAGCGAAGGGAGAGACCGACCACGGGTAGACCATCAATGAAGCGAATGGGGTAGCGCAGAAACACGAAGTCGTCAGCCCAGTTAATGAGATCCTGGATGGACTTGAAGCGGTAAATACAGACGATACCATCTGTGCAGTGCCCGAAGATGCCGGAGGAGCTGCAGCACCCGAAACAGCAACAGTGATCAATGTAGATCTTACCGTCCCACAGAATGCAAACGTGCAAACGATCGGCGGGAGCTACGGGCATGCGACGATGGGCAGCGTCAACATCAAAAACAGCGGCCTGAGCGCCAGCGGGTGCTCGAGCGACAAGAAGAAAACAGTCTGAGAACGAGCCCCAGTCGCAATGGAAAGAAGAAGTGTCGATCTCGGAATTGATGGAATGAATGAGGGGATGATCACAAGGGAAAGAGTGGTCCTGAATCAGGCGGGGCTTGCCAGTGAGAGAGTGAAAAACGACGCCGAGGGGGGAAGTACGAAAAGGACCGAATAAGGACTCAAACGAGGCCGGATCGAAAGGAGAAGAGTAGCAACCAGCTTCGAGTTCCTTCTCGATCTGGGCAGAAATGAAAGCTGAATTTTCTATGGCAGATTTGTGATTGGGAGGCATAAAGGAGGAAGAGATGATTGAAGAGACTCCAAGGCGAAAACCGAAACGAAGACCGTCGGGGATGTCAGAGAAACGCGACCAAACCGTGTCCCCACAGGCACGGAGCATCTCCTCCCACTTATCTGGGATGAGAGGGGTCACGATTGGAAAGACCTCAGCCGGAAGTGTGCGACTGGGCGTTATGATCGCCCGATCCACACGCGGAGCAGAGGTGAGCATGCTTGCACTCAGCTGAGGAGGAGGAACAGCCGCGAAGGCCGTTCCAACTGTAGCAGTAAGAGCGTCCTTGGGCGTCGAGCCAGACGCCCTTGGAGCTGCGAGAGACCCAACCGTTGGAGGAGGTGGGACACTCTTTGGTGAGGTGGGCACCAAGGCAGACAAAGCACTTCCCGTGCCTGTCGGCGGAGTAGGGGAGAGAAGGGCGTGGCGCAGCTCGAAATCCGCTCGAAGAGGCTGAAGGGGCAGAAGAGGCAGAAGAGGAGGAGCGCAGGGACGAGCTACTCGAGAAGCCTGATAAGCTGCTCGAGCTGCCGAGACTGGACGACGCGCCGCCAGAGGTGTAGGAGTTCCGAAAGGAACTGCGCGACTCACGCGACTCGAGAAGTAGCAAGCGTGCCTCGAGGGAGGAATCCTTCTTCTCCTTAAGCTGCGAGGCGCAGAAGTTCCAGAGTTCCAAGTGGAAGTCGCCCGGGTTGAACACGCTGGAGTTCTGGTGGTACATCTTCCGTAACTGGATGCAGTAGGTGCGCCAGATGTCAAATTTACTGGTGAAATTATGCGAAGAGGTCACGAGCGCGAAATGCTTATGGAATGCGTCAGCGATGGCCCCAGCGTTAGGATTCGGCAGGTGAGCCCGGATCAGGCGGGGGAAGATCGCCGCTGCTTCGCGATACGCATCCGTGGTCATAAAGAACTCATCCTCTTCCTTTAGTACCGCTCGCGGCTCGCCAGTGAAGTGTAGGAGAGCGCGAGAGGAGGCGGTAGAGAGGCAATGGATGGGGATGTGCGATGTCCATCCCTCCCGGAGCAGCCTCACGACATGGGGATGGTCGATGAGGTCGTCGGGCGAGATGAGGCGAGAGAACCCAGAAGAAGGAGGGGCGGAAAGGGGAGGTGCACGCGAGCGCGAGACGAGACCCAACAATTGAGTAGGGTCCGAGATGAGATCACGGGGAGAGGAAACTAGAAGATAAGCGAGGTAAGCACAAGTGGCCAGGACGTGCAAGGAAGAGCCAAGATGCGGCAAGAAGGGGAGGGGCATATGGCAGATGCTCACGAGAAGGTAAGAACCCTGAAGAAGAGGGTGGTAAAAGGCCAGAGGCGAGTCCAGGCAGTCCAAGGAGGGACAAGACAGCGGACTGAAGATCCTCACGCGAAAGAGGACGAGGGGAGGAAGATGCAAGAGGGGAGGAGAATGAGGCATTGAGAGGAGCAGATGCTCCAGGAGTCGAAGGTGCAAAAAGAGTATGCGAGGTTGAATGTGCTCCCGGAGTTACAGGAGTGTATGGAGTGCCACCAAAGGAGGGTGGAACACCAGGAGTTGTCGGAGCGAATAAGGTGTTCGATGAGGATGATGAACCAGGAGTCGCGGGTGCGACCGTGATAGAGGGGGGCGAGAAGGCCCGTGCTTTACCTTTGTTGGCAGCGGATGTCTTCTTGGGAGAACCCGTTGACTTCTTTGGCGACACGGCTGACAATGGAGGAGAAATCTGCGAATTGACCAACGTTGCAGGAGAAGTTGAGCTGGCGAGGAAGCTTGCAGCAGCGGCGAGCTTCTGGTCGGCAAGTTTCTGGTCGGCGAGCAACTGGGCGGCGAGCTTCTGATCGGCGAGTTTCTGGTCGGCGAGCTTCTGGTCGGCAAGTTTCTGATTGACTTTGGCCACGGAGCGAGTTTCACGATTCCCATTCGGGGAAACAGGAACGGAGGTCTGGCGAGATCGCTTTGCGGGAGGGGGAGCAATCGGGGGCCCGGAAAGGCCGCCGACTACAGGAGGTGAGGGCTGTCTAACACGTCGAGAGCCTACCTGGGGCGACTGGAGAAGGGAGCTCCCAGACTCGAGCAGAAGGGCTTCCATGTTAGACGAATCAAAGGCTTCGCCGGTGATGTCGTCGTCAAGAACACCGAATTCGGCGTCGTCGACATTGGAGGTCAACTTCGTGCCCGCCGGGGTCGGAGCGTGATTGGAACGGTGCGGGGGAGTGCGGGCGATGGAGGAGGAAGGCATGGAAGTGGCGGGATAATAAAAACGCGAGATAGAGGGTGGAGTATGGAGAGTATGATAGAGAGATAGAGAAGAAGGCGAATCAACAGAGATCTAGGTATATGGGGATCGGAGTGATCCGAAACCCGACATTGCACGAGTCTCGGCTCTGTCCGAGCTCGTGCCTCGCCCTCAGATCCTCATAAAGGATAGATCAAAATAGGGGAGAAAAGCGAAAACATAACCGCTTTTTTGACATATAATATATGTAGGCTTGTAAAGTACATACCCAAAGAGTATTTATATGGTTCCATAACATACCAAAAGCCTGAGTGGCTGGAATCAAACCTGATGAAGCTATGACACATTCTCCTCCTGACCACCTTTTTGGCCCTGGGAAGCTTTGTTGATGGCTATGCTTGCCCAGCAATGTATGTAGGTCCTTGTGTATGCTATACCCTTGGTTTCTATCAACTTTTGCCCTTGCCAGGGTCCTTTGAACTCTCTCAGGACGCTTTTTTCACCTTTTCAAAGATGGGTTGATAGAAAATGACATATGACATATGTGCACAGGGTGACTATCCAGGGTTCCTTTGTACATGTAAATCTATTCCCCCTCGCCTTCTTGAATTTGTCCAGGAGGAATTGAAGTAGGGGGAAGTGAATTGAACATACCAGAAGCGTGGGAAAGAGGTCCGAAATTTTTGAGGATCTGAGGGCGAGGTACGAGCTCGGACAGATCCGAGACTCGTGACGAGTCGGCTCTTCGAGATTTCCGGCCACCTAGTTCATCATCCGTCCTTGCCTCTTTCCTCCTTCTCTATCTATCTCCTTCATCATCCACCTCACCATATCCACGTGTCGTCTCATAAATGTCTTCGTCTCATAAAATGTCTTCTCTACCTTCCTCTAAGGCTGTTCAGTCGCAGTCTACCCAGTTTGCGCCCTCGGCGGGCACTCGTTTGAGCCCCACTCTCGAAGACGACTCTGGGTCGGAGTCCGGCGGGATCACGCCATCCCCCCTCGACGTTGAAACTCTCGAGAACTTGCTCCAGGAAGCTGGCGCGACACTCTTGCAGTTCCCCCAGGTCGGCGCTCGCCGTGCTCGCCAACCCTCGTCTCCCATTCCTGGTTCTGTCCCGAACCCACCCTCCACTACCTCACACCCGCCGGCCAAGAAACCTCGTCAGAATGCCCGTAGCCCTGCCGCCGGTTCTAGCAACCATAGCACGCGCTCTAAAGGCCCAGTTCCAACCCCAGGTGCTGGCCCTTCCTCCGCTGTCGCTGGTGAAACGACTCAACTCAACTAAGAGCTAAGACTCACACTAAACAATAGCGAGCCGATGTACTTGGCTGAGGTTCGATGAGGAAACTCCAGGAGAACAAGACTAGGGAGTCCAGTGCTTGTCGACCCGGGTTTATATACTATTGTCAATGTTTGTACATGTTGTGGTTAAACCTTATCGTAGGTGACTGGGTATGACTCATACTGACTACTAGCCAATGGCGTAACTAGCTCTACTGCGGAATGAGTAAGCGTGAGTCATATGATGAGTAATGCTGACTGATGCTGACGAGTGATCGGTGAGTCATCAGTTAGTAAGCGAAGGTCTAGACCTAGCTTATGTAAGTAAGTCACGTGATGCGATAAGATAAGATAACAGAAGAGAAAGTGAAACGACTAAGTCCAAGAAACGAAGAGAAACCTAGTAAGCGTAATGGGATGTAGGCATGATTAGGATAAGGAAATGGAGCGTTCGTAACACTACCCCCTCTCTATGGATCGTATTCCTAGACGATCAGGTTTCTACGAGTGGTGCTTGATTCATCCACGGTACTCCATTTGCTGGTGGAGCAGCAGCGACCTGAAGGTTATTGTTCACCCAGGTAGCTGGTGGTTCGAATGGGTTACCATCGTCTTTGTTACGGTTCATTACGGTTCTCTCACCTTCACAGACACTTTTCGGACTTCAACATTTCGTTCCATTCAATCTTATCTAATCTCTCTCATCTTATCTTTCAGACACGTGCTCATTCACTTTCACTCTTCGCACGGTCACCCCTTATGGTTATATTCATTCTCATGCACTGCCTTACCTTGACAGTTAATCTCCGTGCTGCGCATGGCTATGCCACAGCCTTCACCTCATGTACTTCATTTCCGCTATCTCGGCTATGCCTCACAGCCTCCTTATCTCGCTTCTATTCTCATGGGTTCAGGGTTACTCCTTATTTAGTTATAGTACATACAAACATGTACAAATGCATAGGATAGTATATAAACCCCAAGGAACTGCTGGTAACCCCAGCTTAGTTCATTGGTCTTTCCCCAAGACTCAACCGTCCTATCTCAGTTTGTTCTCCATTCTCTTCTTCTAAACCGCTTCACTTGGCGATAGTGTAGACCTGATCTCAATACGAGTTTTGGGTCGTTTCACTTGAACTAAGCTCCATTCTATCACCTCTACGCTATCGTTCTCCACCGCTTCATCGCGTCGCAAGTGCGTGGACCATCTCTCACTCAAGTACCTACGTTAACGTGACCTCGTAGTGTACTTCCCAACTTTTCACGCCACTCTTCTCCCTTTCCGGTCCGGGAGGTACTCGCAAGCCGAGAACCTAGATCATCCTTACGTAGCCTCAGTAGTAGCTAGGCACGGACGGGTCACCGCGATCCCGACCATAGTTGAGACAGAGCCGGAGGCCGCTGCAGTCGCACGGATCCCAGTGGGTGAAGAAGAACCCGCTAGACTCCTCTCACCCTTTAGCAGGACGCTAAGGGCGCTCACGGCATTAGAGCCAGAGCAATTCTACTTTGGAAAGAACTCAGAAGGCGGATACGCAACTTACCATGACACGCCGATAGCATACGCCCAGGGGCTGCTATTCGACGGGATACTCGGAGACTTCGACAGACCAGCGTCGGTC